>CAEGAE010051977.1:0-14112 GCA_903067095.1 Girardinus metallicus | reverse complement strand
GTCTTCTCCCTCTCTCAATCCCTAATTTCCTGTCAAGCTACTTTCAAATAAAGGCCACTAGAGCCTCAAAAAATCTTAAAAAAAAGAAATATTAGGAATTATGGACTGAAAAAAGCACTTAGATCTTGCTGAAAAGTTACTTCCAAGTTAGTTTTGTCGTATTTCAAGTGTACTAAGATATTTGCTCTAGAAACTAGACCAAAATTACTTGGTAAGATATTTTTGTTTTTACAGTGTATGGCAAAAGTCTTGGAGGTATTTGGAGGAGTGCGGACAGCAGGGTTGGAGTAGATGAATTTACTTTTTGCCTTTTCTGTGCTCGACGCTGTACTTTTCATAGCTGATCATAGTGTTGAAAATTTTATCAATATTTTCCATGAGTTTCTATATCTTAGATTGTAAGCACAGAGGCACAATTGTCTTAAACCATTTTTCAAGATGGGAAAGACAAAAGAACATGTCACTCAAACAAAGAAGATAGCTGGTGAAGAAAAGACCATAACAGTCGGATTACAACCAGTGAGGAAGATGCTGAAGAATGTATAAAAGAAAAATACCAAATCTCCCCTGTCAGAGAAATTCATAAATTCATCTGGATACAAAGTTTCCATAACAACCATTTATTTTAAGGCTTGAGAGAGTCTGCAGGTTCAGGTTGTTCTGTGTACCATTCAGTTACTCATCAGGGAACTTATTTTGAAAATATCTTACTTGCATGTAAATTAATTTTTATTCTTGATGTGTCTATACTTGGCATTTCTTGAGATATAAAGAACTGTGAGCCTGTACAAATGTGTTGCTCATGAGTTTGAACTAAAAGGAAAAGCAGGACTGGTTTTGTCAAAATGCTGTAGAGCCTAGCTAGGTTAAGATAGGTCTGTCAGCTATACAAAACATGCTTCTATAATGAGATTTTAGTCTGCTTAGTTCCGCCTATTTTGACCTCCTTTCAGGATGAGCTGTTTTAGGGCGTCTTGTCACTGTAAATCCATGTAAGCTGCTACTGGCCACGCCCCCAACTCAACATTTAAACTTGATTGTGAAAATGGCTGCAAACAAATGTAGAAATATACAAACAAACGCTTGTCTTCTCCAGCAGCCATTGTACAACTCATACAGCTGATCAAACTTGCTGGAACTCAGCTTCGGTTGCTAGGCGACGGGCTTCGCTCTGCTTGGGTTGCTGGGTGACAGCACAGTGCTCTTCAAATGTAACTTAACAATGAGGAGGTTTGTGAAACAGCTCATTTTCCAGACACCAAAAAAAAAAAAAAAAGACTTATTGCCAAAAGAAAAATAGCTGGTTGTTTTTTTTAAGCATTTGGGTTGTTTTTAGAAGCAAATGAAAGTACAAAAACATGCAAAAAAAAAAAAGCTATTTCCTCGATGATCAATAAAGTACATGCTATTGTATTCTAAAATCTGAATTTTGCTTGATTGGTTCCTTTTAACTAAAAATAATATTAGTCTCCTTTGTATATAAATGAATGGAGCAGAAAATTCAGAAGAGCTCCTCCTCCCCCAAACAAGAAGGCTGCAGGGTTTTTAACTTTGTGAAAACAGAAGAGTGCCATGCGTCAATGTAATTAAGCAATGCTGCTTTTATTTAGAACAATTTGCAAAAATTTTTTTAATAACAGAAAAAATTTTATTTTTTCCCAATCGTTAAAAAAAAAAACCCATCACAACTATCATAAAGTTTTTGTCCTTTATTAGCTATTTTCCTCTTTTTCATGGATAGCAGAATATCAACAAACCTTTCATTTAAAAATGTTTATGTTTTCGATCTACAATGGTTTGCAAATCTCTTTTAACATAAACCCAACTATGTTACAGTAATAAAATATTGTCTTTTTTTTTTTATTCACAAAATTATTGTAGCAAAAACCACTGACACCACCAACATAGATAAACAAAAACTGAAGAAAACGCCAGGGCTGCACCAATAAATCAGCCTTGATTTCCTTCATTTTGGGTAATTAGAAAACTGCAATCTGTGCACCTCCAGAACAGAAAAACTTTGGAAAGTTTATTGAAAATGTAATAAAGAATAAATTTCTGCTGAGGAATAAATTTGGACATATTTATTCTCAATATTAGAACATGACTTGGCATTACCTGCTCCTGACTGTTGAAGTGAGAGTGGACGCCGGTGGGATCAAAACAGCCACCTGAAGTTTTCAGAAAGAATATTGTGTTGCCACAAGGTTATTTTCGCTGATTTTACTCGTGTGTTTGAAGAGGGAAATAAAAACTTCCACAGCGCTCCGATGTAAAGATGCAAAACAAAAATTTACTCCACAGTTTTTTGCGTTATCCTTCACAAGAGCAATTGGTTCTTAGCTAACCTCCACAAACAAACCGTGTGGCTCTGTCGATCTTACTTGCAGCACCTTCCCTTCTCTCTGATTCGTTAACGCTCCACCTCATTTGCATAAATTGCAAAGTGGCCAATTAAGCTATAAAACATACAAACTTCAAATAAAAGTTATTCACAATAAAACATGAAATTAGCTACATGCAATATAATAATGCTACCTAAACCTCAACAAATGCATTTATTAAATTACTAATTAAACAAATAAGTTTTAACAGTAACTGAATATTTTAAACATTAACTTGGCCTCCACAAATATTTTAGTATCTTATGAGTTAAACTTGAAAACAGCCATTCTGCACAGAAAACGTTTTTGGAACGTCAAACTAAATTTTGCCAACAAGTACGTAGATAAAGACCAGGATTTTTGGAAAAGACGATTGTAAAATTTAAGCATTTGGAAACCAGAGCCGGGAACATTTAGCAGCATCATAATGGCAACACACCAGTAAATCCCTCATGGATTGTCTGAGAGTTAGGGAGGGATTATGTAAAATGTACATTTTTTTTAGCTTTATATCGTGTTATAATGTTATTCTCTCTTGACAAAATACACGTAGAGTGTTGCTTTGATTCTTTTATGCATGTTGGAAAAAAAAATACAAATAAATTACATGATTACATAACAGATTCAGGCAGAAGAAACAACAAAAAAAACTGCACATCCAGACAATGCCACTACATATCCAGGAACGTCACTAAAATCACCAAACAACAGAACGCCTGGGCCCAACAAACCCACAGGAAACTGGAACCTCATAACAAACATGTCAGATTCCCTTTAATGCAGCGTTTCTCAAACTTCTAAAGACCAAGGACCATCTAACTAATTTAACAAACCGACCAAATAACTTGAAACTGACCCACAATAACACAACAATACCATGAACAAATATACTCAAGATATTTACAGATTCTGAAAGTGTGGATTCTAAGATTTCCAATAATGCCAAACACATGGAAATCAAAGAAGTTGTGTTGTGTTCATTAGTAGCATTTTAAGGGTATTTGTAGTCTAGAAGCACAATAAAAGAAAAGTAAAACTCAGGCTGCTTTAGCGAAACCAAAAATCATCTTTTGCACTACCAAATATAGAAATTATCCACCAATTTATATCAGTTGTATTTATTCACCGATTAAATCATTGTAAATTAAATAAAAAATAACAACAGTTGTTGATGTGCGAGCTGAAAATTCTAAGCAAGCAAAAATCGTAAAAAAATAAAAAACAGTTCTCACCAACTGAGACTTGAGTCCTACCGTTCAAGGCAAAGAGCCGTTCAAAAGAATCAAATCAGTAGTAAACGACGTCAATACTCTCAGTAGGTATGACTTAGCTTCCTACGATCATATAAGCTGTCTTGGCCTTGTTTTCTTTCCACCGGTATCTTCGGTTTTTCTTTTAGCCAGTTACCCCGTTATTATTTTTAACCACAATGCTTTGGTAAGCTAGTTGTAGCGTCGCACTTTGAGCTGACGTCACAGCAAATAAACGGTCGTTTACATGCAGTACCTCGCCGTCCACTAGGGGCGGCCGCGGACCACAGTTTGAGAAAGACTATCTGTGAAGCGAGATTTGAATCAAACTATTCCTAAAGGTCAACTTCTTCCAAAAAGTCGCTGAGGTAAATGTAACAGAGTATGTAACGACTTGCTCTGCACCGATTGCAGTTTTCTGGTTGATCGCTGATTACCGATCTTTAAAAATCCCGACCTGCTGATTCTGATTTTGGTCGATACCGATTTTTTTTGTCTGAAATGTCACTAAATGTAACAAGAAAGTCATTGAGTTGGTAAGAGTGGAGTGACTATTGCTAACTGCAAACGTACAGATATAACCTGATGGGCCGGTCTGTCAGTCAAACCTCTGACAGGAGAGCAGAAGAAGACAACGGTTGATTTTAATCCTTTTTTGAGGAAGAGAAGATCAGCTTCACATGTTAGTATCGGCCATTACTGATCTCCTAAAATTAAGAAAATTGGCACTGATAAATCAGCTGATCGATAAATTGTTGCAAACCTACATTTCTGTTAGCTAAATTTATGGCTCATTTTCTTAGATATTAACTTTAATCTCTTTTATTTGTTAATTAATTTAATTATTTTCATCCATTGCAATACCTTGTTTTATTTTTGCCCTTTAAAATCTAAAGATATAAATGGCATTATAAATAAAATCTATTATGATATGAAAATGAAATAAATATGAAAGAAACATAACTAATAAAAGAAGATGTATTTCTTTATCTCTTAATTCATTAGTTTGAACCCGGTTCCCTCCAACAGCTTTTCTTCCTGCTAAATCCTGATCATGTGCCAATAAAAATTATGGGAAATTTTATTTTTCATATTAGGTAGTGC
The DNA here is from genome assembly GCA_903067095.1 of Girardinus metallicus. Lineage (NCBI taxonomy): Eukaryota > Metazoa > Chordata > Actinopteri > Cyprinodontiformes > Poeciliidae > Girardinus > Girardinus metallicus. The sequence continues at coordinate 9,374 of CAEGAE010051977.1, read as the reverse complement.
AGAAGATATTTTTTTGTTTTTGCCAAAGCAACTCGAGTTTATTTCTTTTTTTTTTTTACTATGCTTCTAAATTACAAAAAAAAAAAACATTAAAACAACACAACTTCTTTTTTGATTTCCAAGGAAATCGGTGCAGTCCTACTACCTACCCAACTCCGGATCTGACGATTAGTATTTTTCATTCCCATTAGATGCTAAGTACAGTAAAAAAGGCTCATCTGCAAACTCAATCAGCACAAAGATTGAAGTAGTGAAGTAAAGTCGTAAATGGGAGTTCACGCATGTTTTCATCTTTGTTTTCATTAAAGCAAATGCAGGCTTTTCTTACCGGATGAGCACAGAAACCCCCACATCCTCACAGTTTTTGTAGACGTGCCCCCACGTGTCCTGGATAATCTCCCGCTCCGAGTCGGACAGCGGCTCCGTGCGCTCCGGACGGTCCTCGCATTCGCCCCCTTGACCCCCCAGCAACTGTGGAGGCGGCAGAGGCGGCGGCGGCGGAGACTCCCTCCGAGACATCCTCCGGCGGCGCAGCAGCCCGGAGTCTCCAAGCAGCGCCCGGGGGAGGTAGGGAGTCAGGGAGGGGGGGAGGGAGATGGAGAGCTGAGACCCCACGGCGGGAGCTGGGAGGAGAGTCGGGGTGAGAAGAAGGAGCGGAGGAGACGAAGAGGAGGAGGAGGAAGAGGAGGAGGAGGACAAGGGGAGCCAGAGAGAGCTCACAGCCAGAAAGAGGAAGGAGGAAAAGAAGCTCCTGGTCGCCCAGCTGCCACCCAAACAGCTCCAACTCTCTCTCCCTGGTCTCTCCAACTAACTTAATTCCTCCACCTCTTTCCTGTCTCCCTGCGTCCCGCAGTGAGGGAGATGCTGATGCTGCTCTCCCGTCACTTCTCCTCTGCCTATGATCCCCCGCTCCTGCTGAAGGAGGCGGCTGGAGGGACCTGAAGGAATGAGAGCAGGGTCGGGAGGGAAACAGAGAGAGACAGAGGGGTGGAGAGAGCTGGAGAGAAAAAAAAGAAGAAAGAGAGGGGGGAGCATTGAGGGTCCCTGGCAACACTCTGTGTGAATCTGTGCACAAATTCATGCACACACATTGACACATGATGGAAACCTGTTGGCAGGAACCGGGTTCGAAATTGAAAAAACAAGAGAAAGATATAATTTTTCTATTATTAGTCATATTTTTTATATTTCATAATAATAATAATATATTTGATTTATATTGCCCCTTATACCTCTGGATCTCAAAGGTAAAAGAAAAAAAATCAATTGCAATGGATAAAAATAATTGAATAAATGCATAAATAAGACATTAAAATCAATATCTTAGAAAATCTTTTGCTAAAACAGAAATGTTTTAAGTAGGAATCCGCCGATTTATCGGCCAGATGATTTATTGGCAACGATCACCTTCATTTTAAGAGATCTGTGATCAGCCGACATGTAAAGTCAATCTTCTCTCAGCAAAGGTCTAAAAATGTATTACTCTCTTCTTTTGCTTTGCAGTGAAAGAGGTTTGACTGAGAGATCAACCCATCAGCTCATGTCTGCACATTTGTGTTCCACAATAATTACCACGCCAATTCAGCGACTTTCTTGCTATATTTAGCGACATTTCAGAAAAAAAAAATTAATTGGAATCGACAGGTCAGACATTTTAAACATCGGCGATCGGCCAGAAAACTGCAACGTAATGTGGTCATGTTTGCGCGCTCTCATTAAGATCCTAGCTGCAGAGTTTTGTTTTGCTAGGAATCCCAATGAGAAGAGAGTTTCAGTAGTCCAGTCTGGAGGAGACGAAGGCATGGACCAATTTTTCATTGTCTGGGAGGGAGAGAATTTTATTTGGAAATGTTTCGTAAGAGATAGAAAGTCTTGCAAAGGTGGTTAATATGAGAACCAAAAGTATAATAATAATCATAAGAAGAGCCACATGCATCCAGCCACTAGAGACAAACAGACGTGGGATGATATGGATGAACAGAGCGAGGATTTTTAAGAAAAATAATAAAATTTTTATTGCTGAAAAAAGAATAAAATCATTTTCTAGAACAATAAAACATAATAGATCATATTTTTATGGAATACATGGCTAATTGTTGAATGATTTCATCACCTGAGCTGTCGTTTTCTCCAGCTCCTCCAGAGTTACAATGGACCTTTTGGTCCTGTAGGTTCTGGTTAGCAGCCATTTCCTGGTAAGTTTAGAACAGAGTAGAAAATGGAAAAAAAAAAAACTGGATTAATAATAGTAATCATGCACAGTATTGGTATACATGCTCTTACCTTTCAATCTTCAGGTACAATTAAATATTTAAACAAAATGCAACAAAAATTTATGTTGGAGGAAAATGGAGATTTGAGTCTATAGAGAGTATAATAAACTCACCAAAGCACATTGAAAAATCTAAACCTGGCCATTTTCTTGAAATGTCCATGAAAAAACAACTAGACTAATTTAGATCTGCACAGGAAAGAGCCAGCTGCGTAGATCTGTGCAGCTAGAAGCTACTCTGTATCACATCGAAACACCATGACACATTTGTTCCAAAATTAAAGCTACTTTTCTTGAACTTCTTGTGAATCCGTAGATATGATAACTAAATATATAACCTAAACGTCCTTCACATTTATGATAGAAACAAGTATCACTTGTCAAAAGAGGGACTTTTTTACGCCTTTATTACGGTCATTATTTTTTATTATTGTTTTGTATGTGGTACTGTGTCTGATACAGTTCTGCTGGAAAATGGCCACCTTCCAATCTCCTCCTTGGTTCTGTGAAAATCCAGCAGATTTGTGAACCGTTCCACAGACTGATTCGAGGCATTAGATGCTCTGAACCAGAACTCATCCAAAGACGCTGCCTTACAGGCTGCACATCTGATCAAAGAATCGCTGCTAAAAATGTTATTTTTCTGATCAAATTTTCACGTTTTGCGTTTTATAGCTTCTGTTACAACAGCTTAGAATCCTCACTCACAGAAATTAAGATTTTAACGTAAAATTAAAACACCTCTGATCCCCTTTGTGGTCTTTTATGTAATTTTATTTTCTTGTTAGGTATTTTTTTTGTGTGTGTTTATTATGCTCAAGAGGAACCAGAAAGGACTAATCTGAATAGATGGAAGTGACAAATGGACCAGAAGAGCTAATTACAGGTGAGTAGATGCAGCTGGGGGAGGGAAGCTGAGGGAACCGTGAATGATAAACCTAACTGGAAGAAACAATGAGGATAAACAAACTAAAATGGAAGGATATGAGCAAATAAACATCACAGAAGTGATCAAAAAAAAAAAAAAAAAAACACTAATTAATTTAAGAGTCTAAACAGCTATGGATCATAATAATCTCTATTATAATTGGTAAATCAAGGATTTAAAAACAAAAGACATATTTTTAAATGCAAGATTCATGTGCAAACAAAATAAGGGACAAAACATCCAATTTAAAGATCTCTGTCATATTTTAAAACAATAAAAAATAACTATAACATTGAGTATAAGTAGTACTAGAAGTCGTATTTGACAATAAACAAAACTAAAGATTGATGAATTTGTGACTAAAATGTGCTAACACACTGCAAGCCAACAGGTTATGTAAGGAAAACAAAAATTTCTATAATTTACAGAAATATTTCATGTCCTAAAGAAGTCAGCGTTTTGAATAAGATGAGTTTTATCACTGAAGTCAGGGAGGATTGATCAGAATTATGTTCTGTGGATTATAAATTAGTTAAACCAATCCGAGATCAAATATTTCAATTAATCTGTTTCTAACTTCAGGTTCTCCGCTCTGAACTTCTTCCTCTCAAGCTACTAATAAATAAAAGTCGCAAGTAAAACCCCAGAAAAGAAATAGTTTCTAATATCATTGAAAAATGCAAAAGAAATACTTAAACTGCATATTAAAATGTATTTTCACAAACTTCATTTGGAAATTTAGTAAAAATATAAAACAGCGCCACAATTTTGTGAATTTAAGCTGGAATAATAAGCAAACACTATGCAGTCTTGTAACTTTAGTTTTAACAAAGGCAAACTTTTAACATTTTGCAGTATAATAATTCTGTTAAATTATTGGGCATTTTTTGTACTCTTTACTACAATTTTTTAGCTAAAAATAATACAAATATTCATAAATTTCTCCACTGGGACAATAAAGAATATTTATATTCTATTCTAAATAGTAATAGATGGATGGAGGAATAAGTCCTGATGGTTTAAAAAATAATAAAAACAGATAAAACTGATTTAAAAACCATAAAATTCCAACAATATTGCTTCAAAACCCAAAGCTTCATGACAGAAAATGCACTGATAATAAGTGGATTGTCCAAAAGCAACCAGTGACCAGTATAGATGTCAAACATTTCTGTGTAAGTTATACCTGGCACTGGAAAATGCCTGACAGAAAAAAAAAAAAAAATCCCAAATAAAAACGGAAACAATGTACAGAATTTGATAAATTGCTGCCTTGACAAAAGTACAAGTGAGGAGTGGAGGATGCTGCTGCTGCTGACAGGTCTATTATGCCACAAACGCAACTGGAGAAGCCAACAATTAGGAGAGGGAGCTGTCACAGCGGTTTGCAAAATGGCAGATTTCTGCACAACACCAAAGGGTGTCACTCTGTCACTCCTCAAGACAACATGAAAAATGAATCCCACATCTGCCTCCAGCAATACCAGATTTACACATGTACAGTTGTTTGAAGTCAACTGTATTTCATGACAGTTGACTGTTTTAATTGAAACGAAGCAGACACAAATATGACAGGTTGACACTGGCACACCAAGAACAAGTTGAAGGTTATACTCGCACTGTGCAGTGGTATACCTGTTATAGGCAGCAAAAAATATTGCAGAAGGTTGTTTACAGGCCTCCATTTTTACATTACAACTCATCAGATTTGACTTTTTAATGGTGCTGCGCTTCTCTGTTAGCTGTGCAATGAGGCAAATGAAGCAAATTTACAATAGAGAAAGGTCTCCAGGTTGTAATGCACAGCTGAAAGAAAATAGCAAATGCTAAAAGATATCCTGTGGATTTCAAAGTGTAAACACCCCTTTAAATATGTGAAGTTTTTGTACCTTTAATGTGACAGACATCCTTGATTAAAAACTAGTTAGATAGGGGTGTCCAAACTTTTTGTCGCAGTGGCCAAAGTTGTGAATTGTAAAAGTATATGTGGGCCAAGAAAAAAAAAGTAAGTATGAAATTTTTTCTATTGTTTTTTTTGGAAAGGGGTATCATTTATTGTAGATCCCAAACTCACTGTACGTTTGCTGTATTAAAAGAAAGGCATCTACTTTTCAAATTACTCTGAGCACGACTGAACATATTTGTTTAAAGTTATAAGGAATAGGGTTTGAGTTATTTTCTTTCGAAACACTTGCTGTATGTAACCAAGTTTAATAAATTACGTTATATTTAACGCAATTTAACGTTCTATTTATTACAAAAGCTTGGTTATAAAAAGACACTTGTGTTGTACTTAACATTTTCCATTGTAAAAAAAAAAAAATATGCCAGTATTAATTTTACCCTGATTACAAATAAAAAGTAAAGTGTTTAACAGGAACATCTCGTCAGTTGAGTTTACAGTAAAGAAAACGTAGCAAACTTCGAATCACCATGACAACTGCTCTGGTAATGTTTGATGAATGGTTCTCTGGCTCCCCCTTGTGGCCAACTGCGTGTAGTGCCACTTAAAAAGTTGTGCTTTAGGGTTTCATGTTTTGTAGTTCCATGTTTGCAGACGCAAGTGGACACTTTTTGTAATTTTTGAGGATGAGAAACTGTAAATTTGTCAATTTACAAATGTACAACTTCTTAAAAGAAAGCAGAGAAAAGCATTTTTTCTTCAAATTAGTCGTGTTTTTTCTGCGTTCATTTTAACATCTCAGTAATTCGGTCTACATTCAGCAACATACAAAGTATAGGGAGAATTAAGATCTTACAAACAGTTTTCATAAACACTGATAAAAGTGTTAGTTTTGCATCCCAAGAGGACTGTACTGTCAAACATGGTGGTGGCAGTATCTTGTCTCTGTTGTTGTCAGTGATGCTGGTGCATTTCATGCGGTTATAAAAAGTTTCCCGTCAAAGTTCCGCTTAGATAGTTGAAACATGGACTTCAATTGTGTGCCCAGGACAAAAACCCCAAATAAACATCAAAGCTGGTTTTGAATTTTGAGAAAAAAAGACTCTGGGCCTGACATCATCTGCTGCCTTTACTGTCTCTAAACGACACAGCAGACTTAGCGAAAGAGACGTTTCAAAATAAGTTATGTGTGTCTGGTGCTTTTTTGGTTAAAATAAGTTTGTTATTTATTTACTAAAATTACTGAGCTGCAGAGTATCCAGAAATTTTACTCAGAATGGCAATATAACATTATAGTGTGGTAAAACTACTCCTAAAGTATTCCCCTCCACTTTATCCCCCCCAAAAATGTAACCATTTGCAATCCACCTCTGTTGTCTCGTGCGGTAACTATCAAACTTTTAGCATAGAATTCCTATTTCTTCTTTAACCAATCATGACACAGCAGACGGACTTCGACAGCCAATCAGGATATAGACTGGCATTGTGGGCGTTTCGTTGTTGGAAGAATGCAGTGCGGCGGTGCGGCGCATCCATCCTCCCCGGTCCGGGTAGAGTTCGGTTGAGAAGGTGCTGGATGGTGGTGGGGGGTGTACCACTGATGAGAGAGCGGCCGAAGGAAGGGGACGCTTTAGTACGCGCTGAAGGACTGTAACGTTAATTCACTGGAAACCGACCAGAAACACCAGGGCAGAGTTTCATCCATCTCCCGTGTGCGGTAAGTTGCGGAGAGAGGAGCCCGGGCCAGACGTTGTTTTTTTCTGGGATGTAGCGGCTAGCAACAGCCTCCGATAACGTTAGCTAGCGGATTATTGTGCCATGACTTTTTAATGATGGAGGACCTTCAGCTTTGCTAATGTTAGCTGGCGACGCAAAGCCAACGGCTTGTTTCTAGCTTAAAAAAATATATATTATTTTTGCTTAGAGGAGAAGTTTATTGTTTAAGAGCCGGTGTGGACGCGACGTGGTCATTGTCCTGCTTTTATCCTGAGCCAGACGTCTTTGAGCCACCCACACCCATGATGGGATTTGCAAGAGGAGGCTGAACAATTCATCCTTAATCATGTTTTTTCCTCGGTATCTTCTACTTTATTGTCATATCTGGTAATATGATTAATTATAGTGATAGCCCCCCCGCCAGCTGGATCCAACAGTTGTATTTGACTGGAAATAAACTGAGTTCTCGCAGGCATCTTTTGGAGCGGCTGGGATCTGAGGCAACTTTGAGCTAACGTTAGCGAGCTAATTTAGCCGCTGCAGCTGTTTGGCCTGTCCAGAGAGAAGATCAGGCCGGGGAGAGATGTTTTCATTCATAGCCAACCTTTTCTAGATGCTAAACATTTTTACTTTGGTGCAAAAAATAGCAGTATATTTGTACCGTTACGTAGAAACATGTGAGGTGAAATTGACTGTGGGGGGGGGATGCTGGCAGACAATAATCAAAAGCCAAACTGATCCACCATCGTGCGACCTGACCCAGATTAATATCTTAACCCCTGCCTCACTTCAACATGGGATCAGGCTGCATGTTAAAATATATCTGATATAGCTGAGTAATAACTGCATGATTTGCTTCTGAGCTGGTATTGCTTCTAGCTAGCACTACAGAATAAAGTGGATATAAATTATAAATAGATAGAATCGTATCCAGAATTATATTACAAAGGCAAATGCAAACTAGGGCCCCAGCACTTTTATAAACACTCAAATTTAAACACTCACTACACATCTTAAATGTTTATCAGGAATGAGTTTTTAGTCTGATTTAACAATTTCATTGTTGATAAATGAAAAATATTTTAACATTGAAAGGAATTGTAAAGTTTTCTTACTTTGTAAAAATGTAAAAGTAGTCTTCATAGTTTATTGTAATGTTAGCATGGTCACGTTGTGACTCCACGACTTCAAACGCATCTCATTAATTATTATCAATTATCTCTGCTTGCTTTAAGCTTCGCCTCTTCTCCCAGGTCCAATCACATCTGGATTAAAATGCTGTTATTGGTGCTGATATTCTGAACAGAACCTTACTAAGTTCTGCTTAAGGCCTCATACGACCTGTGACGTTGTGAAGCACACTGTATAGAAGTTTGTTGCTGCAGTCAGTGCTGTGTTTGTGTCCTCTGTGGGTTATTTAAGTAGCCAGCCATTGTTTCATCCAGTTATACTGGTCATTACTTATTAATTATTCTTCCATAGATGCAACAATCAGAGATTTTTGTGGCTTTTTACATGCCACTGATTTTGTAAAGCTCTCGCCTGTACGTTTTGTTTTCTCTTTGAGAAATATAAATAATAACAGGGTAATTTTTTTAAGCTCTGTGGACGAAATAAACTCAACTTTTATAGAAAAAGAACATTCTCAGAAATGACTCAAACTGAAGATTATTTTAGTAATCGATTGTTCTGATGAAAACATTGGCACATTCTACAGATTTTTCATTTAATGACTTCTGCCTTTTTTACACAATGTTAGAAGTACACTAAAAGATGCAAGTAATTTTGCCTAAAATGCGATAACATTCCTATTGTGAATTTGAACCAGGTGAATCTAAAACTACGCCACTTGAGGTGTTTTGGCTAAAACATATTTACAGACAGATTAAAAAAAAAAATCTTAAATGTAAAATAGATATTTATTTTGTACAGATTTGGCTAAATTACAGACCCTCCTCACAAAGATGATAAAGGCGCTTTCGGAGAGGAGCTAGAAATATCTATTTTCGTTGAAGATAATATCCAAGATGATAAAATAAGTGAGCATTTTGAGACTGGAGAAGTTTAAGTGACTTTGACAGAACATGTGTTCAGTTACTTAAACATTCACGACCAGAGACACAAACACTTATGGGACGAAAGGGTAAAAAGATTTGACAGGTTTCCTGTTTGCAGGTTTCTCTCCGGGCGCTCCGGCTTCCTGCCACAGTCTAAAATCATGACCGTTTGGTTAATTGGCCTCTAAATTCTCTTTCTGTGTGAATAAAACATAAATTTTGTGAATAAAATAGTTGCACAGTGGCTCAGTTGGGAGCACTGTTGCCTTGCAACAAGAAAAGTCCTGGGTTTGAATCCCCTTTCTCATAGACCTCTTTCCTAGAGGCTTTACTTCAGAATAAAGGCTCAGAAAGAATTAAATGTATTTCTGACATTTAATTACAAAATGTCAGAAATACATTTTGTAATTACATTTAATATATAAAATATCGAAAAGAAATTTGCCGTTTGCAGGTTTCTCTTCCTGCCACAGTTTAAAATCATGACTGTAAAAACAT
>CAEGAE010051974.1:0-97116 GCA_903067095.1 Girardinus metallicus | reverse complement strand
TAGATAGATAGATAGATAGATAGATAGATAGATAGATAGATAGATAGATAGATAGATAGATAGATAGATAGATAGATGGATGCTTTTTCCCACCAACCTTCCCACAAAACTCCCAACACCTGGATGAATAGGCTGGCTGATGTCATTGGAGAGGAGGTATTGATTGACCAAGGGGCAGCAAAGGCCAATGCAATTAAGCGACAAGAAAACATATAGCGTTAAAGACTGTGTAAATAAAGGGACTTTGCAGCAGGGCCAGACAAAGGCCAATTCAGGTCCATTCAGAAGCTCCTTGTTACTGCGTTGGTTTGGCGGTGTTCTCCAAGGGTTGAGGGTCTGGGTGGGAGGCCTGGGGGAGGTGGTGAAGATGAGAAAGACAGCGCATGGGTGTCCAGAGAGAGAGAGAAAAAAAGGACACAGGGTGTTGCTAGGCTGGCTCTAAGAGGTCGACAAGAGCTTAGCCCTTCCTATGTCCTGAACTGTCAGGTGATCACGGTTGATCTGCATCTCAAGGACGCGGTTTTTGAGAGGAAGATTCTATGTTTTTATTGACCACTGGCTGCTTTGCTTTGGTGTCCTTTGTCTTTCACCTTTCTTTTTCTGTGCTATGGTGTTATTATACTTTGAATTAATGATCAAACTGGAAAAAGAAGGCATTTATTCACCCTGATCTCTGTTGAAAAACACTAAGATTACAGGAATTTTCATCTTTCAAGACACCTGACTCTACAAAGTTTAAATTGACAACTTAAGAACTGAGAATTCTGAAAAAAAATCTTCTACCCGAATATGCAAACATGTGCACACTGTTTAAGCTTTTATAATATCCATTTTACATGCTAAGACAGTTATGTCAAACCTGGAACCTCAGCCTTTATGTTTCAGAGATTTACTTAAATTAAAGTACTGTTTTTTGTTTTTACCCCCTCCAGTGTTTTGAATGCCATACTGAGTGTGATCTGTTTTTTTGACCTTATGTTGTTGTTTGAGTTGTGATGTAAAGTTCTCTTAGTCAAATACAAGAAAATAAAACAACCCGATTGCAGTGTCCAATGAACATGCCAACCCACTTTAAGTAGTTGCAGTCGTAATCAAAACATCATTCAAACTCTCTTATAAGGGTTACGGTTACATGTTGGTGTCTTCAGAATGAGGGTCTAATCCCTGCAAGAATGTGGAAGCATTTTATGTACTAAGTTCAATGTCTTGTCTCTGAATGAAAATAAATTGTGGAGATATTATTCACAGCCCGCGCTACATGACCTCTGCAGAAAGTCAAGTCCTTGACTGTGCTCTTAAAAAGTTCAGCCCTCTTTTGTGGTTTTCCCACAGCATTCAACTATTTGAAAGTGCATAAGTCCATCTATTTAAATTATATGTACTGTATTTAATAAGCGACTTTACTGCAGCAAGTCAAGGATGTCTCAAAGCTGTGGAATATATGAATTGCAAGTTTTTTCATTTCCAGCTTTAATTACTTAGTACTCAATATACTGTGTTGGTGCAGATAGTTTGCTGTTGGTGTAGTGGTCTGAGTTGAACATTTGGAATGTACCAGGAATTATGCCTCCTCAGTGAATTAGCTGCTATCGTATCAGAGACATTCACAAGTACAATATGTCACAGATGTGATTACACCCCTAATTATTTTTTTTTAATTAAATTATGCCGCATTTTCGTAGGACATCACTAAAGATATCATACTTTGACACAGTGTTAAACAGGGCTTGTATAGCTGTGTAAGTTTGCTGTCACCTCAAAATAGCTCAATACAAAGCCATTATTCTTTAAACCCCTGATAACAAAACTGAGAACACACTGATGTGAAAATGTCCAAATTGAGCTAAAAGTGTCAACATTTTGTGTGGCCTCAATGACTTATAATAAATTAAATTAAGCGACTTCACTTAAATTAGCAGCACTTCACCTGCTGGGGTCTGAACAAACAGCCTCACAAATCCATTATTTTTTAGCATTGCCTTTACTCTTTTGGGCATGAAGTTCACTGGAGTTTCACATGTTGATATTGGAATCCTCTCCCACTCCTTCATGACATGTGACTTTACTGCAGAGCTGGTGGATGCTAAAGACCCTAAAATAAGCAGCTGCTCTGTTTCAGGATGTTAGCAATCTTCTTATAGCCTAAACCATCCTAACGCAAAGAAACATTTTTTTTTCTAATATTCTCAGTGAGTGTGGGAGTAAAAACATCAAATTAATACACCTACTCCCCATTCACATCTATGCCCTTTTCAACACTTATGAGTCATATGACTTTGTTTAGCCAATAATGGTTGTAATTAAAGGCTAATAATTAGCACATCAAATTTATACTGCTATACAAGCTGTACACTGACTGCCAGTGGTGTAGCTAGACTTTTAAAGTTAGGGGAGCTAAAGGGGGCCAGGGGCTATCTTGCTATCTTGAGGCGGGCAGAAATGTGTGTGTATATATACATCTATATATCTATATAGATATAAATATCTTTATATCTATATAGATATATAGATATCTCTATATATCTACATAGATATATAGAGATATCTATATAGATATATAGATCTATAGATATATATATATATGTATCAGAGGTCACGTTAACCCATTTGACCGGTTATTTTTTTAAATGACAGGAAAATTTAAAGCCCTTGACTGGTGCACATGGGCAGACACTAAAAGGTATAGGGTAAAAAAATTCGCAGAGTTCAATTGATGGGTTTGGATCAGACGGATCCAACTGACTGATGATCCAGCGCAGATTTCTCTGCAGATTTGTGAGGCTGTTTGTTCAGACCCCAGCAGGTGAAGTGCTGCTAATTTAAGTGAAGTCGCTTAATTTAATTTATTATAAGTCATTGAGGCCACAGTCAGTGGTTTGTGTCACTACGGAGAAAAAGTTAGATGCATTTATCTACTTTATGTGTGATGGGATCTGGATCTGTGATCCTGGACCTTCCATATGTGTAAAGTGGGCGTTCTCTCAGAGAGACTGTTTCTGATGGGCAAAACAAAACAGCATGATGTAAGCTAAGAAACTCCAACCAATCAAAATTGATTTGTGAGTGAATTAATCTTGCACAGGATTTTAGCTGACTTCTAAAAGGTTCAGTGGTAGCCTTGCCATTGCCTTCCTTTGCAATTCCACTCAGAAAAATTCTGGCTAAGAGCACAATCTGGGCTTTCTCATTGTCATTTTTACAGTGCAAGCAATTTCCAATAAGCTTCATATTGTCAAACTGTTATGGGAAAACATTAGCAATTTGTTAAAAATTATAACTTCTACAGAGTTTCTCAATAGCTGAGAGTCCAGGCCTTCCGAACAAAGCAAAAGCGCTGAATAATGCACTGGTTTTTACCAGGCTATTTCAGTGGCAATCAATCAAAATCATTTCTCTTGATTGAGCAATGTCTAGCATGGTTGAGTGATACATGCAAGATAACATTGACCCAAGAACAGTTTATTCCTTGAGCCAATTAAAAAGAGAAATGACATTTTTCTGGATTCAATTTTTCTTTCCAGTTTGGAAAGACAATACAAAGAAGCTAAATTAGTGACAATAGAAGAAACTGAAATTGTGACTGAGGAGCCTAGAGGTACAGTATAATGCACAAAGTATTAGGCAGATGAACAATATTATGTAAAATAGCAATGGGTAAAATGGCTTCAAAGATGTACAAATGTATCTGTAGTTTTTGTAGGGAACCAGCAATCCTATGTCATAACTGATCCTTAACGAAGTGAAAAAAAAGGTGGAGATACCACTCAGCAATAGAAAAAAAAATGTGGAAACGTTTATAAGTTTCTTTTTCTAATTGTTGAAGTAGTATTGAAATGTTTGCAGTCACTCAACTAGAGGTATTAGCCGAAAATAGTTGTGTGACCAAATGGCATAAAGGATGATGCAACTGGAAAGAAACAAGTTCTAAAAATAAGAATTGTTAAGCTGTATATGCATTGAGCTAATTTATTAAGATATTTAAGCTTTGTACATTATTCTGTTTTCATAATTGCTGCAATGTGATGCACTGGAGTAAGTTCATTAAAGATTGTCTTTCTCTTCAAAAGTTGCTTTTTCAGTTATAACAAGGTGATAATTTTATATTTTCAAAATCTTTTACATTATTAAATCATTAATAAGTATTGTGTTTTCCGTTTAAGTGTTTTTCATCATTCAGCTATGATAGAAAAAGTGGTTTAATAATACGTCTAGGTTTTTTGATGTAAAAATAATCAGATCTTTGTAATAGTTGTAATAGTTTCTATTACAACTATTACTATAGTTGTAATAGAAACAGTTGCCTATTACTGTTTCTTTTTACAGGGTTTTAGGCGGAGCTGGGAACTGGTTCTACTGAAGAACTGAAACCCTATTTTTTGACCCGTATTGTTCAGGAAACTATGATGACTCCAACATTTCCGTGGCGAAAGGATCCGACAGCAAAGGGTTGGAGCTGGACATATCTCGCCTCCAAATCACTGAGTAGTAATAAAGAGATCTATCCGTCCATCCATCCATTTTCTGTGCACCCTTGTCCGTAGTGGGGTCAGTAGGGCTGCTGGTGCCTATCTCCAGTGAACATTTCAGGCGCGAGGCGGTGTCAACCTGGACAGGTCGCCAGTCTGTCACAGGGCAACACAGAGACAGACAGCACAAACAACCATGCACACACACACTCACACCTAGTGAGAATTTAGACAAACCAATTAACCTAACAGTCATGTTTTTGGACTGTGGGAGGAAGCCAGAGTACCCGGAGAGAACCCACGCATGCACAGGGAGAACATGCAAACTCCATGCAGAAAGACCCCGGGCTACTGTGCAGCCCATAAAGATATCTAGGCATATAATAATTAATTTATTGTTCATCTTTAATTCTGTCTGCAAAATGCTATGTAATTGGGTCAAAAACATTAAAATTAAAGCTTTGTTATATTTAAAATAGACTACGGTATTCACATTAATGGGCATCATTAGATTATGGCTTCAGGCTGTACTTTCATTTTACCATAGTTGTAATTATTAAAAGACTCATAATTGTTTTACTCTAATATGTGAATTTAATTAGAATTGTGTCCATGAGTATCAGTGACTAGAGGCCTCCAAGGTTGTCAGTCCTGATTTGTTCCAATCTAAATACTTTTTCACAAGAAGCTGCCAAGAATGAGCCTCAAACGAAGCACTAATACTCAGTTGTACACATGAGAGAGATACAACAGGTTGATTTTCTTGCTTTGGTTTGGTAGATGTTCTGTTTACGTTGCCCGCTATAACCGAACTGTATCCAGATTCACTTGCAGGCAATCAAGATGTTTCTAGGAGTCTGTGTATTTGGAATTTACCAGCATTTATAATCTCTTACATGTCCAAATAAGGCAGACTTTCCCAGAAAGTGAACTACGTTCCATTTAAAGCAGACCTAAAGCTCTTTTGTTGTGTGATGTCAATTTATTTTGATTAGAAATGACCTAAAAGTTGTTCATAAACACTTCAATTTATGGTCAAAACTATAATAGTACAATAAGCAAGCATCATTACCAACCACTGATAGCCTACAGTCTGTGAATGTTCCTTTTCAATAAATCCAAACCACTCTTAAGATGGAAAATATATGGATTTTTATCAGAGCACTTACTGTAAATGGTTCTTGATGGTTGCATAAAAGAAAAACAGGCAAACTTAGAGTGGATGGTAAGTTCATTTGCTTCTCGTACAGTCAAGAAGTATTAGTGAAATGCCTCAAAACTTTGTGCGACATTACCAGTATATACTCAAAGAGATCTACAGTTTTTGGGTTACTTTCCAAGTCTGATAAACTAGATAAAGATCCTCCACGGGGACCTTCCATTAAAGTCCAAGAGAAATTTTAGATCGCAACTTAAAATGAAGTCTGAAGGCCTTGTTTTTCTGAATTAAGTGCAACTTGTTTCCAAGTCGTGACTTGAGTCCCAATCTCCGTAATGTATTCTACCGAAAAAAATCATACTGTATATACATCAAGCATCTAATGTGTATTGAAAAGCACTAAGTCTGCAGTCAAGGAGTGAAAAAAATGAGGAGTTGAAAGGTTCAATCTAAAGAGATGGGCCCTGATTAGATTAGCCATGGGTGGCAGCGTCATGGGGGTAATATTCTGAGACATCTTTCTACAATAAATATATTTTTAATTTGTGCTCCTTTATTAACCAGCAAAATCACTTCAAAATGAATAGCACATTATTAAGTCTTCTAGTGGCTCTTACTGTTCTTTATCATGAGTTTGTATCACAGTGCAATTCATCTCCAGCCATTCTTCACTCTAAATATGTTTTATATGAGCCTTCATTTATCATGGCCTGTCAGCTCTTAACTGTATCATTATTCAGTCTAGAGTTATAAATTGGAATCATTAAACGGTTTTTCATATAATCTGATGCAATAACTGCTCCCCCTTTATTGGCTTGTGAAAAGAAAATAGTAAATACAATTGTCTGTCAAGATCTTTGGAGATAGCCGTCTCTCTCCGGCTGGAATGAAATTAGCCCGGCCGAGGAGACAGGATCAATGTCAGCAGATTTGTTCGACTTTCATCGTGGAGGGGACGGGGCGGTGAGCAGATGAAGGATGGAGAGAAAAGGAAGCTGACACTGCCGAACCCGATGAGGAATGTGGGCTATTGCTGTCAATGTTTT
The DNA here is from genome assembly GCA_903067095.1 of Girardinus metallicus. Lineage (NCBI taxonomy): Eukaryota > Metazoa > Chordata > Actinopteri > Cyprinodontiformes > Poeciliidae > Girardinus > Girardinus metallicus. The sequence continues at coordinate 90,445 of CAEGAE010051974.1, read as the reverse complement.
TTTCATACAGTGGTACATCAATCAGGGCGCCTTTGAACTTCCTGCTCTGCAGCTCTGCAGGGACATTTGTAATGGAGCTATTTCATTCCCCGGAACTCAACGTGTGGACTGTGCGTCGTTTGTCAGAGACATTTTCATGAGAGGACATGGAGTGATTAACAGTGACAATGTGAGGTCAAACGTTTCATCTTTTGTATCATATTCAAATCAGAAGAGGACCTTGGCAGCATGAACTATGCCTGTGACTATAACATGGTAAACAATAACAGGAGTAAATTCAGTCTGCATTCTGAAAGATCAGAGCGTAAACACCATCTTTTATTCTTCTTTACTGGATGTATTTATTTTTGCACTGCTTCCACCACAGAACACACAGGCAGCTGAACAAACAAGAACTTGGAAGATGTGTAAATTGAAAAAAAAAAAGTTCCAGTTAAGGTTAATGATGTATACACAAACAATCAGCTCTTATCATACTGAAAAATTCATTTTTAAAGCAATTATAGTTTCACTTAATAAATAAATAAATAAATACTAATAAGCTTCTTCTCTGAGTAAAGATTGCCACCTGCTGGTGACCTCACAGATCCCAATTTATTTTCAATTGGATAGTTTTTAAAGTTATTTATATAATATAATGTAATCAGCTCATGTTGCAACTCATTTAAGCTTGTCCTTTTGTAATACAAGCAACGTTAAAAAAAATGAATGCATATATACATTTCAGTTCATTCAGTCACTCAGATTTAGATTTGATTATTTTAATTTAATCACTTAGCACTAAACCTAACCTATCTTAAAAAAAATAGTGAAACAATATAAAAAGAGTATCAGCTGTAAAATGGATGTTTAAAAAATTCTTTTAATTCAACATTTTCTTCTTACTGGAAGTAATGTTAATAATTTGGAGTGGTAAGGCCAGAATTTTGACTTAGACCTGACATCTCTGAAGGGAGCTGAAGATTACAGAGATGGTGAGGAGCCTTTCCAACCTTACATGCCTGGACCTCAATATCAAATATAAATGGTCAAAATACCAGTGGAAACATTCAAAGATATGATCAGGATATTTAAGATGGAGCTACACTGCTGTAAAGCCAATGAGAAATTTTACATTTATTATGCATTATTTTGCTTTTAAATAGGTATCCAATTAGTTTGTTTTGTTTTTATATTTCAACACCTATTTGCTGGATTTCAACTCAAGCAAATAGGGTGAAGACCAACTTTGAATTATGAAGACTTATCATGCAAGCCTATGCTGCCATCTAGTGGATACTACATAGGATGACAACATGTGAGATCTGAGAGATATCCTAGATCTACATTTCCTAGATGTTAGCAGCGCACAGTGATAAATGTTGGGCCTGAAATTAATGGATTTGCTTGATGCTGCAGTTCTTGTCTTGAAATCTGAACTGGCAACGTCTAGACCAGCTGGTGGAATATTTGATATGGAAGTATTATGTCCAGTATTTCTGTTTTTTGTTCTGAAATTTTTCACAAATGAAAAGACGTTTTTTTACATTTGAAACCCTTTTTTCTGAAAATGTAGTAAGACGTTTCTTCATGTACTGTAATATGTGGGGTCACGAAAGTCTGTCCTTCATTCGGTCACTTGAAGTTGAAAAAGTACTCTCCAATCACATATTTCATGGAGGAGGATTCAAGTTTTATTAGCAGGAATTTATTTTTATCCACACAGAGTTCAAGTCCAAGTTTGTGTGAAAAATTCCATTGTTTGCAAAATGTTCAGAGCTCCATGGCAGGGATATTTATTTACCCTCTTCACAAACCCGTATTTCCACCTGCACACTGGATGTGTTTATGTGTAAACTCCAGAGAAAGGGAGTTGGTTCACCCCAAGGTCTCTGTTCTGTCAGCAGGCGATGAACCTCAATGATGCTTCTTTTACCTCCTGCTTCTTCTGTCTTTCTGCCTCACCCTTGAAACGTCCTCATCTGTCCGTGTGAAGTGTGTGAAGATGCAGGAAAGGCCTGGAAAAAGAAAGCACATTTTTCAGACTCTTCGCTGAGCTATAAATTACACCACTACTCCATTAAACCACAGTTTGAGCAAATAAAGAACTACCAATGCATTAAAAAATGTGACTCTCGTATCAGGAGAAAGGTTCACTTTTTGAATATTGTGTTTACTGCAAGTCAGTAAGTAATTTAAGGATGCCTGGTGCAAAATAGCTAATTATTTATTCTTTCAGGGTTATATAACTGTGTCCCCACCACCACACACCTCTCATATATGCATCTTTTTATAAATGCAAAAATATGTATGGGAAGAGTGGAAAAGTTCCAACATTTCAAAATATATGTATTTACTTATTTAGATTTGTCTATTAGTTTTACTTATAAATATTCCTGGGATTATTAAAGATCCGGCACCCTTAAAAAAGGCAGTACAATTTACTTAAATGTGCAATTTTAACAAACTAGCACAAAAAAAAATAAAAATAATATTGATCCTAAAATATCTGTTTTCAGTGAGTGTTCACACTTTTTTCGCCCCCTTAGTCAAGTATTTAAAATAAAAGATGCTAGTGGTGTTGCTTCTCATTACACCATGTTCATCTCTAACGTAGTTTGATCCTGTACATTGTACAAGACAAGATCATGCAACTGAGTCTTTTGTCAGTACTTGAAGGTGATGAGACGCACGACCGGCTACGTGTCCTCAGTCACCCGTGAACCATGTCTTGTTAGACAGGCTGATTCTGCAAACGTGTCATCACATTGCACCATCTTGTCGATGTGATCGCAGATTTTTTTTTTTTTTTTTTTGTCTTTTCCTGAGAAAAATGACATGACCTATAGAACTGTCATATCGAGTGAAAAAACAAGTTAGAGGAATGTTTTTATCTTGTGTCCTTTAAGGCCAGAGTTCAAATTACTGCCATGATCCTCATTTACCTTTCGCTGTTGTATTGTAACAGTAATGGGTCCTGTTTTATGACGTAGCAAACGTTTTACATAAATTGAACTTTGAACATCATTTAAAACATATTGAGGAACATGATCTCTTTACCTTTGAAAACCTATGTTTACTTTGCCTCTTGTTCAGCTGTAAAAACTGATGACTTTTTTCCATCAATTTTGCATGACGAGAAAAGAAAACGTTTAAACTATTACAAGGAGCCCATCAAACCTGTCCTCCTGGGCTTGCTTCCACTTGCCGTGGTTCCATTAAAAAACAAAAATAACACAGTGCTGAGAATGGCTAAGGATGAATCATCTGAAGACAAGGAGACAGTGACAGATCCATTTTTAGCTTTTGCTCAAACATTTTAGCTCCAGAATGCTAATAACGTCTCGGTTGGTTTGGTTAAACAGTCACTGAAGAGTGGGTATCAGTTTCACGGGGTCTCTCTTTGCAGACAGTATCACTGACACTCCATTACCTCCCAATCCACTCACACTTAAAACGGCAAAGTGATCTTTCTTCTTGATTTTTTTTTTCTTTTCACATTTTGGAACATCAAAACCGCAGCTTCTCTTTTTATGGGATTTTATGTACCAGAACAACACAAAGTAGGAATGAAATCTGTGGTAGAAGGAAATGCACGAAGCTTGGTGTGGTGGAAAATTACTCTGGATGTCCTCCTGAGACAGCATCAACATGGAGAAACTTGGTGGTAGCATCTTGCTATTGGCATGCTTTTCATATGCATAAATATGAGAAGCATATTGATTAGAGGATGGATGGAGCAAAGTACAGAACAAGTATGGAAGAATGGCTGACCTGAAGACTTGGAACTGAGGCAGATGTTCACCTTCCGGAAGGAAAATGGCTTCAATAAAAAGCAACAGCTTTTTATTGAAGCCAGTGGAATGATTTTGCAGTGGAATGATTTTGCTCAATGTATATTATAGAAATGCCTACTTAAAATCCAGATTTAATGTTCACTGATATTCTCCATGAAATCTGACTGAGCACAAGGTACTTTGCAAAAATAAATGGGTTATAAATTTCAGTCTCAATATGAGCAAACCCAAAAGAAGCTAAGCCTGATTGGCTTGGCATGGTTCTACAAATTATTCTACAGTCTCAGAGGGATTCATACACACTTTTCAAGTTTTTATGTGTAAAAAATCAAAGCAGATTTGAGCCCAGCCATGGGAGAAATGAAAAGCACTGAATTACGCGCGGAAACAAAGGAGACTGTTAAAATCTTCTATATTCCAGAATTCACTACGTTGAATGATTTTCATGCACTGTTCCCAGGAAGGATGAGCTTCACAGATGGAGTCTGAGTGACACTACGAACTAAAAAAACAGCATATTTCTTTGTCGTTTGATCGCAGCACTTACTCAGGAGGACACACAACTGAATGCCTTAGACAGTGCTTGCTGAGTAAAAGACTGTGCCTTTGAAGAAACATTGGATCCAAAATAAATTACAGTCTGCTGGTTGTGGATCTGCTGAACCTGGTCTGTCAGAGCTCCTGGGGAAAACAATCTGACAGATTGGGGTCACTAATTAACCCTTTCATGCATGAATTATGATTCTTTGTGTCAGGATTTTTTTTCCAATTTTTCTTTTTTTTATTTTCTTACGGCATGAAAAGTTAGGAAAAGAATTTTGTAAAAATAAAAATTGATTTTATGTTTCTTAGGTGATCAATTGTAATTTTCTCCAAATACAAAGTTGTTATTTCAAAATACATCAGTAGTATTGTTCTTCAGGGGTTATCTGATGTCACAATATTTTTTTTTGTCTGCAAGAATCGTCTACAGTAGAAGGAGGGACGGGGTCAGTTGGCTTTTTTGTCTGTCGGCCATATTGGATTTAACAAAAATAATTTCTTGCATTTGCAGCTGGTGGCCAGTAGTTGATAGTATATTTTATGATGCATTAGTGTCCACTTCAGTGGTCTGTGTGCATTTATAACATAAAAATCCACAAGAAGCACCAGAAAATGGCATTTAGATAGCTGTCCACTGTAGTGACCACTATGCACGAAAGGGTTAAGTTGTCAAATTGGTTCCCTCTCCACTGCATTAAGAGAAGAGGGCATAGAAACCCCAGCTCTGCATGCCTGCATCATCATCTTCAACAGAACAACCCCGGCAACATCATGCCACATCGCAATCACAAGTCACTGCTTGGGTATAATATTTGATGAAGTTAAAGTTTGTTATTTGCAGCTGAAATTGTCATCACAGTATTCTCCATATGTCACTTCCTTTTAATGTATTTTATTTTTGTTATTCTAGAAATTCAGGACACAAGTAGTAGTAGGAAACACTTGACTTGAGCACCCATCTCTATAAATGTTTTGGAGAAGTGGCAGTAGGTTGTGGTCTGCTGCATGTGGGCCCACTTTAAAAGCTCCTCTAAGACTTCTCCTTTGAGACAATTGGACCATGAATCACATCAAGAGAGGTTTTGATTTATCAACACAAGTTTCCCCCACTTCAAACTTTCCATTAAAGTTAAGAAATATACAATAATAACCAAAACATCATGATAATACCAAACAGCCATAAGGATAACATTAAAAAGCAACAAACATAATTTAATTCATCATCTTGAACAGATTCTTTGAAGTGCAATGAGTTGATGAATTGTTGGTGTTTGTAAGGGGCTGACAGATGTTGCAGATTTCAACACAGATAAACGCCCTCTAATTATTATGGATGAAGGTACGTTCTCCTTGACTTCTCATAACACTACGTGTTGTCTAGGAAACTCACTGAGACCTCAGGCCAAACCCATAATTAGCTGTAATATGGCTGCACACAACTCAAATATAGTTACATCAACACTGACATTGAGTAAGCTCAGTTTTTTTTATTTTTTTATTTTACATTTTCCAAAGCTGTTCCAAAGAATAACATCATCTCATGTGGGCTCCACCACACACGCCATCATTATCACAGCTGCTGTCAACACTATTTGACGGGACTCGTAATCTTACTTGTAACTGTTACCACTAAACTCCTAGTTGTGCAACCTCACCCTATATCTTTTATTTGGTCTTGTGAGCCTTTGCAGAGTTCTGCTACATCTAAGTACAATTAGAATTTTGATATCAGACTGAAAATAAAAACAAAATACACTGTTTTTATAAAGTATTTGTATGGTTGAATATAAAAACTAAGGGACTAAAAATTTCAAAATGTTTGATAGACTTCTAAATGTTGACAAAAATTTCTGGTAAGATGTCTATTAGGACTACATTTCCTCTATGACTGTTCGTCTGTTACCAGTTTTATACACCGGCAAATTTTATCTGCAGCACCATCTACTGTTTAAACTAGTAACTATACGACCTCAGTTGTGCCTGAAATGAAAGTGTCAAAGTCAGGGGGATAATCTTCAAGGCCAAATTCTCACACGCTTAAGATAACCACAGCTAAAGACAAAGTATTACCATCCCATGAATAAAGCTTAAACACAATCCATGTTTTATGACCACAGGTGAGAGGCGGAACATTGACAGATTGGAAACCTGAAGGCTTTATTTTTATGGGTCAGCTTTTGTTTGCCACAACAGACTGGAGGATGCCAGCAGACAAATCCCAATCTGTTGATTACATCTCTAATCCATCCTGCAATCACCCACAAACAAGAGGCAAGATTCTTGAACTCCCCAACTTGATTAATAGACGGGCCTACTAGCAATCTATTTTTTCCTGGTGAGAAAAAATACCTCAGACTCAGACTCACTGATTCTCAGCCAGAAATTTTCACACTATACTGGTAACCAACTCAGTGCTCACAAAAGGCCATGGCTTGAAGAAGTCAAGAGAACCACATCATCTGCAAAACTCAAAGTTGCAACCCTGGTCTTCTTAAACCAGACATCCTCCACTCCATGACTGCCCCTTCAAATACATGAACTCGCAAACAGAATCAATGACAAAATGGCAGTGTTGGTATAATCCATTCCGCATTTAGAACCAGTTAAAGTCTTCGTTTGATAGTATAAAAGACATGTATGTTAGGTTATTTGGCCTCGCTGTCTTGCTCTACTTGTGCTCTCCTGTCTTGTGTGTTTCTGTGTTGCCCTTTAACTGACTTGTCTTCAGGGTGTACCCTGCCTCTTTATCAATGGCAGCTGCAGTTACAAATCCTGTGAAAATTAGGCAATCATAACAAATAGATGGATATTACAAAATGTACAAAATATAATTTAACTAAAAATAGATATATTAATTCATAAGTTAAGTATTATATTAATAATATGTACATTACACATTAATAAGTTTATATTAGTTATTCATATATTTATATGGGTAGTTATTAAATACTATGCTCGTAAATTTCACACACCTACATATGGCACTTGCACTTTTGCACACTGACATGGCTTCGCTCCTGAAAGACTTGGGGACAGCTCATAGAAAGCCTATCTTGAGATAAGATGCATACAGGCAAGCAGGTCACAGAAAAACGCCTGCATGTGTTCTTTCACTTGCTTGACTGGTTTTTATCTTCCAAATTTGTTGAGTATTAATGGTGGTAATTAATACTCAAGAACACCAATGAATACATTTACACTCTCCAGGATAATTTTTTACCTTATGCTTTATGTATGATAAAATCAATGACAGTCTTTATTAAAAGAAAAAAAATCTTTCCAAGCAAACATTGCCTTGTGTGAAAAATGTATTCCCTCTATGTTAAATAAAGAAATAACTAAATGACAAAAAAGCATGAATAATTTCCAAAGATAACACAATAAAATTACTTGTAGACCTTAATTAAAGTTTAACAGTGTGACTCCTTTCCCATTTGTGGTTGGATTTTCCTGTTTAATAATTTTAAACAGGAAAATCATTTAACATTTCTGTTTTTCAGCAGGATCATGTTAAAAATACACAAATTATACGTCCTAAAGTAAGCCCCTAAAATAAAAATAATAATAAAAAAAACATGTTAAACAAATAAAAATAAGAGAGATATTTTTTCAAGTCACCATAGAATCATGTCATCTCACTAGAAATTAGAGGAAATGATCGGTTTACAGATGAGAACCTACAAACTGGCTGACAAATTCTGTAACTCAAACAGCGAAAATTAATCATAATCAATGGTGCATTTCAACCTGAAAATCCTCTGTGAAACACTACGCATTTCACAGAAAAAAGATACTTACATACTGTAGAGTTTCCAAATAATTCACGTTGGCTTAAAATCTGGGTCATTTGTACCACTGACACAGTAGAAAATGTGTAGCACAACCACAAAACCATAAAACTATCAACTATCCACTGTACCATATTGTGAATTGTGAAAGCATGATTAATAGGAGAGAAAAAGTCGGAATCTAAACATAAAAATATTACTACAGAGTCTCAATATTATGATTCAAAAGACTGGGAGTGCAGTGCTATAAGCAGCACATTCATTCAGGAAGCGGCATGTTGAAGAAAATGGGGGCGCTAAGGGGTTTTTTCTTGGCCAGCAAGTCCAGGCTTGGTTGCATGTCTATGTATCCCTACTCAGTGCAAACATGTCAAATATTTCAGCACCGGTACGACGGAACGAAGTTCACTTATTCCTCTGCAATGTTTGTATCACAGGTTTTAAAACTAATTTGGGCTTAAAGACAGTAAATGCTTATCTTTTTAAAATTTAAATTAAAGATGAAAAAAATATTTATTATCAATTTAAAACTGAAGTAGTTTATAATGCCTTGATTAAGATTTACTGTCCGCTTCATCAAATCCCAACTCAAGTTTTTCCCATTTATTTTCTTGAACCTGTTTCCAAAGCTACAGCTACTCAACGAGGAGAAAGAGACGTCCAGCTGATCTGTCCACACGTGTGGTGAGGGGACAAACAAGTCTCCATTATGTGGACACTGAACCATGATTCAACAGCTTTCAACAGATCACCAACATTACAGACGACCACAAGCAGGAATTCAGGTGCATTTCAGGAAATTGGCTCAGCTGTCTTTTGAGAAACGTGAAAAGTGCAGGTTTTGCTGGAATATAAGCTACTGAGAACACCCAAAACAAACCAACTTCCTGGCCCAACTGGCATCCAAAGCAGGGTAGAAATAAGGGAATGTATTTATGGGCGTCTGGCTCTGGTACAGTGAGGTCAAAGCACTGATATCATTCATGAAAAGATCCTTGCACCCCTGTATATTCATCTGAAAAAAAAAAAAAAAAACCTATGTGATTTAATAATTAATTTTTCCTACTCATATATTAACATAAAATTTTCTATATAGAATAAAAAATTATTTTCTTCTATTCTCAGAATCCTACACCTTCTCAGAGACATAAAACCCCAGATTTTGTTTCTACAGCGCTGTGTCAACAGTGTACAATCCATCTTAGAGATTTCTTTCTCAGAAGAACAAGACTATGCTGGTAACATTGACTGATATCGAGCTTGGCGTTTGAAAGAAGACACAGGGTTTTTATAAGCTCATTAATCTTAAAAGGAGTAACTGTCAGAAGACATACAGTACCCCTATCCCTGACATAGAAAAGGCCCCTCCAAGGCCATAATTTCTGGTTTGGCGGAAAACAATATTACACTGCCCCTGACAAAAGGCCTTGAATGTCCTCTTGCACAATTTTCCTTCTTAGATCTGGCATATTTAAGCTATGAAACACAGACTCGTGCAACAATAGTAATCTCACATGGCTGTTCAAAGAAAAGGGTCGGTTAAGGACAGAAATCTTTTTGAATCACAGGTGCCTTAAAGGAAAAAAATATATACTTCTTAGAGAAAACGCACTTAAAATAAAAAACAAAGCAGTTCTAAAAGTAAACATCAAAAGTTAATCATAGAGGTTGTGGAATAACAAGGTTAAAATGCAGTGTTTATATCGGTTTCCACATGTGACCCACTGTTTTCAACTTCTCTGGCCGACTTCCAAGTATGACAGCCATGAATCAGCATCTAGTCTAAAGTGCTCCGAAAGTAATTAAGGGCCCTCCTCTTAATTGACAACAGATCCAGACAGCCAAGGCCTGAGTGCCAAACAAAAACCATGGGAACATACAGAGACACGTGTAACAATGCTGAGAAAAGTGTTTTGAATAGATAACATTAGCTGGGAGAGTTAACAATCTAGCAAGAAAACATGTTATATAACAAGCCACAAAATAAGTTGGTAGTTTTTCTGCTATTTATGATGTTTGTGTGATTCATTTAAAATTTCTCAATGAACTCCATCACACATCAAAATTTGTTATGTCTGTTTAAAAACTTATGCCCATGTTCAGGAATTTCCTCATCTCCTTAAAATGATACAAATATTTTTTTCCCCCCAAACTCTCATTATAGAAGAGGTTTCTGTATGTGACCACAGAGGGAGCTCTTCATCACGTTTTAACTCGTCTTGTCAGGTTATGACATTAAACACATTAGTAGTGATATTAGAAAATCATACTGGGGCACAAGATATGAACACATTTAATATGGTCAAATCAAAATATTGATATTTAAAACATTGCATAATTCCTTTGCCTGAATCCTTTAAATGAGGATTATAAGTTGATGCCTGATAAACAGATCTTTTGCCTTCATAGCACTGTTATCCTCTTAGTAGATGCTTATTATTTACACTTGTTCAAAGGCTCTCTACTCCAAAACAGTGATGCAATTAAATACTGGTTTTCATCTTCTATAGACCACCTGAATCAAAATCATTGCTCTAAACAGCACCTGCTGTTTATGAAGAGAATTACTGTTGTGCATTTGAATTAAAGTCTTTCAACAGGAAGCAGCTGTAAGCCTGGTAAAAGAAAATGTTATTAAAGTGGAAGTACGGGGGCTTACAACATAAAAATCTAAATGTAGATTCTTCACCGTATGGTAATTTGACACAAGCAGAGAAAAATTCAATGGTTTCTTTTTTAGGACATTTGGCATTAAACAAAATAGTTACAGCTATAGATTGTTATTAGGTGTTTCTGGATTTTCCTTTTACTGGTAGGTGTTTTCCAGGTTCTTCCCTTCACTTGTTCATTTTTGCTTATGAGGCTCAATATGTGATTTAACATTTTCTTTACTTGTTTTAAATAAAATAATCCAAAGAGTTAAGGCATCCTTGTTTGATATACCACTGTGGAGAATTAGCCTTTCTCCCCATTAAGTTCTTGATGTATGAGTTTGAAGAAGAGTCAATGAGTTGAACTCATGAATTCCATTTATTATTATCAAAACACAGCTAGTCCATTTCTCATGCTACCTTTAACAGCTAGCAGGACAAAATGGCATTAATTCTATTTGTTAGCCTCTATCTAAGCTACGCCCTAAAGAGGGTGTTCCCTAGTGCCTCATTTCCTTTAACCTTAGCTTTGAGGGTGTTTCCTAACATGTCATTTCCTTAAGCTTTAGCTTTGTAACTAGCTAAAAGAGTAGCAAGAAGAAGAAGAAAAACACAAAATTATTTATTCTCAACACCACGTGATTTTGATTTATTTGTTCTTTACTAGCAGAGTTTGAACTGAATTAACAGGTTGGATATATCAGTACATTTCAAAAATTTTAATTTTGCATTAAAAACACAAGATTTCTTGCCAGTGATCTCAGGAAGTGAAACTCATATATTAGATAGAATCACACATGTAGAGTGATATATTCCAGCCCTGTGTTTCTAGGAATTTTGATGAGTTAATAAAAAACTATCTCAGAAAATTAGAATATTGTGAAATAGGCCATTATTATCATTATTGGGAACTAATCACCCTGCCCCTCTCAGATTCCCTGTGTCAAGTTAATCCTAAATAAAAGACAATGTCAGAGGTCTTACCTTGGCTGAAAAGGAAAGGAACTGGACTGTTCTACAATGGTCGAGAGTCCTGTTTTCAGATGAAAGTAAATTCTGCATTTTATTTAGAAATCAAGGCCCCAGGGTCTGGAGAGACATAATCTACATTGCTTGAAGTCCAATGAGACGTTTCTACAGTCAGTGATGGTTTAGGGTGCCATGTCATCTGCTGTTGTTAGTCCACTGTGTTTTCTGAAGTCCATAGTTTCTTGCAGCAGTTTACCAAGGCATTCTAGAGCATTTCAAGCTTTCCTCTACTGACTAACTGTATGGTGATGTTGATTTTATTTTCCACCAATGCACCAGCCCACACTGCCAAAGGAACTAAGAGCTGGTTCATTTACCCAGTGTTTCTCCCTTGGCCTTCTTCCAATAGGAAATATATATGTTGCTGTCAACAGGAAGAAAAGAGACACCAGACAAAACAAGACAGATGGGCTGGAAGCAGCTATCAAAGCAGTTTGGCCTCCACTACACTTATGCTGTGCCACAGGCTGATCGCATCAGGCTGACGCAGTGATGCACTAATTCATACAAGAGGAGACCCAACGAAGTATTCAGTGTTTAGAAACGTACATACTTTTCAAAAGCCTGGCATTTGTGCTTAAAACAGTTTTTGATTTGTCCAACATGATATTCTAAAAGATACTGAACTATTTTCTTTACCTGTACCCCATAATCATTAGAATTGCAAAAATAAAAGCTTGAAACTCTATGTGCAAAGAATCAATATAAAATGCCCTTTTCATATTCTGAGATGACCAGCGAGAAAAAAGTGTGCTTTTGCACATTATTCTAATTTTCTGAGATGTACTAGTAGGTGCAGGACAGTTGCTGCAATATCTCACAAGGAAGGTTGGTCCCATAGCTTGTGGGTTGGCAGTTTTAACCCTGTCTTTAACTCTGTCTCAGTCACTTTACCACTGTCTCTTTGAGCTAGACATTTCACCTGCCAACTGAATGGCAGCCTTGCTTCTTCTAGCTGTGGCTATAATGTAGCTTGCCACCACTAGTGAGTAAATGTGTGTATTACTTTGGAGTCCTCAGACTATATTAAGGGCTATACAAGTGCAAGTCATTTTAACATGAGCAGACAGCTTTTCTGAGTTTTTTTTTTTATATTATATTAAGTCATCTGACGTTTTTGTGTTAAAAAGAAACTTTGAAATTGAAGCACAATATGTTACTTAGTTCAATGATAAAAAGGTGGCAAGCAAAGTTAAAATGTGTTGTTCATTGGCGACAACAGTCCAAGGGTTAAGAAGCTCACCTTGCTAGAAAGTTCAACGTTAGCATTAGAGCTGTTACTAAACCTTTTACCTGACAGCTTCAACTAACTATGCTACTCATTAGCAATGACTGCCTCTGGGATAAAAGACTCAAGTTGCTAGAAAGTTTGACTTTGGCATAAAGCCATAAAATATTACTGAAATAGAAAACCATTTAAACCTTCTGCTAATATGTCCTCTTTACCTGAAGCGTTTGCTGAAGCTCAGCTTGGTAGCCAGATTGACATTAGCATTGTTAGTAAGCTAGTAAGAGCTCAATCCAAATGTAAATTGGATTGAGCTCAAATCAGTGGTTAATAACCAGACCAAAACGTTCTGTAGTGCAAAAAAGTACATTTAGCCTTTTAATCCAGGTGTACTGGATCGGGGCTAGGCCAATAATCTGGCATATCGGGTATTTGCCTGAATGGACAGGCACACATTTTGGGAGATGCATTTTATGCAAGTTAACCAATTGGCATCTCTTTTGATCAGTTTCTTATTTTGGCAGGCCCAGTCATACCTCTTATCCCCAGTTTAAACTGCCGTCTCTGTTCTTGCTTAAAGCATTCATAAGTCCAGTTGCGTAGGCTGTTTTGGGGGATGGGCATTCAATTGCGCACATTCCCATTTTTTCATAACACTCTGTGCCTAGCAGGAGCTGGACTCGCCAAACACAAAGAGCAACAAAATAGCATCTGAAAATGTAAAATTTTTTACGATACTGTTAAGTGTTCAGCAATTAGTACACAAAATAACTCATTGTTCAATGCTTGTTACCCTTAAAAATCCTTGAAAAAATTAAACTCACGAGCCAGACTTTCTAGTTTGGTTTGCATTAGGTAAACACTTCCTCCCATTATTCCTCTCCTGCTACTAGCTGTTGAATGCAGGTAATCCAATCTGCATGTACTGTTTAAAATGAGAACTACAATGTTTCAACTGCACTCAAACGAACAAGGTAATTTTTACTAAACTAGTGCAAACTGATCTCCACAACATTATTTCATGAACATGTATGCACATGTGTAGTCTACCATACTGACTGAAATTTTTATATGCAACTGATGAACTAATAATAACTTTAATATAAAACATACATAATCACAGTGAAACGTCCTTGTGATATTTAGCAGTATTTAAAGCTAAATTTAAATGCATATGGTTAGTAGAACCAAACAATATGAACACAATAAATACCACTTATTAAAACTAAAACATAAACTGTACTTCCTAACTGGCAGCGCATCCCCCAGAATAAACTCTACAAATGTACTATTTATGTTTTAGTTTTATGAAATGGCATTATTTTTATTTTATAAAATAGGTGTATAAAGCCTTTTAAAATTCTTCACACAGTTTTTTATGAAATTATTCACCATCTTCATACCAATACAAGAACAAATATTCATAGGGATCATCTATAGGGATCATGTCTGACCAATCATGATGGTGCACCTGAAGCAAAAATGCAGAGCCATACACTGCAGCATAGCAACTTACAAAGATCAAGCCTGATATGATGTAAATGCTTCTCATACTGTAATTGCAAATTTCCATTATAATTGAAAGGCTTTGACAGCTTTTATATAAAAATTTTACTGCATTGCATAAAATACAGACTTTCCCCCAGAAATTTTTCTGTTATAAATACTGTGAAATTGGCAGGCCAATGCATATTGTGTACCTAGTTTAAAAGGCGTAAATAATTAGCCATTTCCGCTGCGTCTCTCCAAAGCACCAATTCTCAGACAACAGATCTGAGTCATAATTAGAAGTTCGTTTAAAACACAAAGAAACACGAGACATGTTTGGGGAAGGTCACAAGCAATTACCAGCCTGGTAAAAAAAAAAAAAAAAAAGCTGGCATGTCTCACATGGCACCACCGTGCGCCCTCGTTAGGCATGTTCTGCAGCTCAGAGTGGGTCTCATGACTATAAAAGAAGTCAACTCCCTACCTTCTGAGGCTGGTCTAACCAGCAGGAGCACAAAGAAACTACACAACACCACCTCTAAATCAGATAGGAGCAGACAAACCTTCTCTGCTATGATTATCGGTGGGAGAATCTGTGTGGTTCTTTACAGGTTGGGAATGGTTGACTTTTAGAGGATAAAAGTGTAGTTCCACCCCCTCCTTTCGAATAAGGAGTAACATGGACATCAGACAAAAATCTATAAAACTTTCAATTTTTTGTTAAATGTTTACACTGCAAAATTTGAGGTCTTCAAATAAGGCAAAGTTAACCTTTTATGGGATTATTAGACCTAATTGCAAACATGAATCATTTTACCTTTAACTCTCCCCCGCTTGTGATTCAATCTAATATGCTAAAAGAAGCAAGCTGATCCAAAGTTGAATGTCCGTTTCATTTTTTTCCTACCATTTAAATATTTTTGTGAGCATGAGGATTAGACAGCATATCTATGCAACATCAGGATACTTGCTCCCGAACGATCAGAATAATCTGTATCATCAGACTCAAAGTAACACTTATCCTGTTCACTGGATTCAAGGGAAAATAGAAGTTTAAATTTGTCTTAAGTCTTTAAAGACAAAGCACACTTGAGGACGTTTATCCTTTGATGACACTTAAAACCAACATCAATATTTACTGACTAGGGTCATTGCACCTTGCTGGTGTCAGGTGTCAACTGAATGAGTTGGGGGGACATTTCTATTTAAGTCTGTCAAGAGGTCTATTTGAGCTTTTCGAGTCTGCGAACGACTTGACGGCATAAATTAATTACTTTACGGGAAAAAAAAGACTATTAGAATTTTCACATGACGAAATGTTCAGACTTGAACAGCAGCTGTATTATTTTTTACACTGGAAAAAATATTTTAAAGTGTTGAAAATAGTAATTATTAAACTCATTTTGATTTAAAAAAATACTTTGTGTATGTATTGTTCAATAACAGTTTAATACTATGAAGATTAACTACCTTTATTATAACAATATACCTAAACAGAATTTGACTGAAAATTATGTTGAATTAGCTGTTACTCTTATTATTTAATGTGTAACAGAAAATGTGGCACCAATTTATTTATAAGGGGTAGGACTTTTGCTTTTCTTTGTTGGAGCGAGAATTTAAGTTTGTGTACAGCTTTAACTAGTTTAGGAATAGCAACATTAGAGCTAAATGTAAGTTTGAAATCAAGTCTTGATTCAGCCAATAGTATTGTGCAGCATATCCAGTGTGGACACGAATGGATAGATTTACATGCCACCTTATCAGAATAGATTTTTGCAGAGGCTGTGGCCTTTTCTTTTTTTTTTTTTCTTTTTTGATATATATAGATTTATATGAGCAAAATGCTCATGATCGTTTATTTGATTAATTGAACGGAGTAAATTAATTTCCAAAACTGATTTAAATATATTTTTTTATTTAAATCGCTTTTCGTTTTTGAGTCTTCCATAACTAAACAAGATAAATAAATTTTTTTTGCCCAGTTTCATTGATCAAATGCTGGTCAGTGAAGATGTCTAACTTCTCTGAAATCTGAGGTCTCTGGTAACGTCACAAGAATCCATAAATAGACTAACGCGTGATCCATACTTATCAAATAATTATTTTTGGTCAATATAGTTTCACTAGATCATACAAAGAATAAAAATATATTTTTATAAACACATAAATGTGGCAGCAGGAACAGACTTAAATATTCGCATGGTAATGTGCATAAATAAATTCATTTAATTTGTTAAATATACCAATACACATCAAGTGTCGCTATTAGCTGTTGCTGAAAAGCATTCAACAAATTAATATTTTTTTTCGCTTTTAAAGCGCTTTATGTTGTACGAGATTTTATGTATGAAAAGAGGTCCTATCAAAGCAGCAGTGGAAAAACAGAAGAATTTTTCATAGCTGTAGCCTCTACGTGACTGAGAAAGATTTTAAATTTGAAATCAAATATTGAGGACAGTATTTTGGTATTTATGTTTCTCCTGTCGTGTTTATGGGGGAATGTATTGTGGGAATACACTAAGTCCTGGAAAAAAGGACAGACGCCGTTCAAGATGTGCTTTTGTTTTGTCACACCTGAGAAGCGACATTAGACAGTTGCAAAGCGCGCAAAATTGCACCAACGACTTCTTACACGCAGATGTTTTAGCCTAATTTATAGAACATAGACTTTCTTTCTTTGACTGCTTTATGCGCAGTGTTCCGAATGGTTTCAAACTAAAGAAAATTAATTTATTAAAGGTTTTTGAAATTCCAGTCATTTCAAAATAAGACTGCATAAGACTGCAGTCTTATGCAGTCTTATGCAAAATAAGACTGCACAACGACCTTCTTAATTCAATGTACAAAGATCAGCGCTTTATATTTGTCTTGTATACGTTTTGTATCTCGGAAATAAAAAAAAAATGCATTTCTAAATGTAAGCAATTTCATAACAGATACTTAGTAATTTGTATTTTCCTAAATAACCATTTAGTTCCGAAATAAACTAAATAAGAACAAGATCAAGAAATGCATTTGCTCTGCATAAGAGCTAAGTTAAATATTTTTGTCTTTATTTTCCCACGTCTATTGGAGATATAAATCAAGAGCTGTGAATTGTTTATGTGCCACTCAGCTATCACTATAAGCTATGATAAAACGTCTCCTTAAGATCAGACTTGATCTTACGGTTTAAAAACGAAAAGGCCGCACATTGTGGCTATAATGCTGAAACTTTAATTAGTAAAACTGGTTTGAGTTAGGACTTCAGACGTGCAAAAAACTAGTTGAAAATGTAGAAGTCATAGAAGTGGTCTTTCCTATCGCACCTAATTTTGATATCTAAACTTTCTACAGTGAGTTGCAAGAAAGGTACTTTAATAAAAGCATCAGTCCGAAGAGTCACGCAAATAAACGGCAAAAACACTGCAGTACCACAGTTGTCCAGACGAGGGGTGTCCACAGATTAAGTAGTAGGGAGAAAGTGAGTGGGAGACGGTGAAAAAGACAGAAGTATTCTATGCATCATAACATGGTTGTGGTATGTATATATATATATATAAACAAGCAACTTAATTCTCCATGTACTCTAATATTTCGAGAGATTGTGTCTGAGACCCTCCGTGGTTGTAAGCCGGCCTGATGCTTTCCATGTGTCCTGCTCTATGATCTGTATGATGGGCTACAGCAGACAGGCAGGACGAGGGGTAGGGGAAGGGGTGGGAGCATGTGAAAAAAGAGAGTAAAGAAACAGGGATGGGGGATTGGAATACAGCACCTTGTTACCATTGGGTCGACTGTTAAGTTTTACAAGTAACGTTTTGTGAGCTTATAAACGATACTTTCTAAACTCACACAGGAAACTCGGAAAACACGCTGTGATAATATTCCTCTGTGGAATCCAGTTGATATCCCAGAGTCTGGTGAGCTCTGCCATCTACAGAGGTATCGATTACATGAGGCCATTCTCATCTTTGATTACCTAACGCTGGCTAGTAAAATTAAATAGAAAAACTCAGACTGTAAGTGTGCATGTTTTTCCCTAGGTGTATATATATATATATATATATATATATAAAAAAGATATACATATCTGATTAAAAATATAGGATTATTTAATCATATATTAAATAATCCTATATCTACTGTGTATTTCCTAAATACAGTAGAAAATATGTATTTAAACAATCTAACTAACTATTTCAACAGATGAAGCACAATGCTGCTCATGGAAATTCCGTGATATATATGTATTTTTTTATTTTTGAAAGCCCAGAGGACGCCGATTATTAAATCCAAACTCTATCCCTGGTTTCAGGATGGATTTATGGCAGTTTCCGGGCTTTGATCTTGTTATATTTATGTGACCTTCTCAGTTCTTTCAATAAAAAAAGCCCCCAATATTGGAGAGGCCTTTGATCTCATCCACCTCAATCTAATAATGTATTTTTATTATTGTTGCACAGAGTGGTGGTGGTTTAATTTTAGATGTGACATAAGATGGCTCAGTGAGGTCCAAAGAAACAAGGCAGGGAACATAGTGTTACTTTGTTACCACATGTGATCTTAAAATGATGTTTGCTTTTCTGTAACACATTGATTTTATTCCAAAAATTCAACATGGCATCTCTTGCCCTATTGAAAAATCCAAGTAAAGCAAAATTCTAAATATGCGGCCTCATGTTATCTAAATCAGCAAACAAACTTTTAAGTGTCTTATATGAGATTTTCTTGAATTTATACACATCAAATTCTGTTATTTTTACCTATAAAATAGCTTTTTCTTCTTATTATTCTTCTTCTTCTTATTATTATTATTTTTGTTGCAACAGGGACGGATCAGCGGCCTGACCGGATTGATGGACTTCCGTGCTGAAGGCTCCAATTCCCACGTACAGTTTGAGATTCTTGGAACTAGCTACAGTGAGACATTTTTGAAAGATGTGAAACGGGTCAGTCTGTTTTCTCTCCTATATAGTTTGCGGCATATTTTCCTTTTGGCAAGCTAGCAACTTGACTGTCAGAAATAACTTTCATGCAATTTGTTTCAAAGAAAAGCCACAGCTTTTAGTTCAATATAGAATAGTGTCTGTGCCGTGTCCCGGTTGTATAGTCTGTGCAATATGCTGAAGACAGGTCAATTAGAGCTTCCTTATGAAAGTCCATTCAGGAGGCTTTTAGTGGGTAGATTCAATTTTGTGCTGACTTACATAGCTGTCCAAGGTGCTGAGAGAACTTCTGATGAAAATGGCCTGAATGTCTCAATACAGCTACCCAACTAACCATTTCTTATTAACTCATTCTCTATGCAAATATACTTTAGATTAGGCACATGTTCATTAGACCGGCTATCCTGTAAATTATATTTGTTCTATTCAAACTTTTTTTTACCCATTTTGTTGGGCACAAAAGATCTTTAGAAATTTGATCTAGCAGTGGAAAAATACAAGAATAGTGGAACAGCATCAGAATTGCATATGTATGTGTGTTTTTTTTTTTATATTCTTCTGAGAATTAACATAACATTCAGACACAGAATACCTGTGTCTGGATCATCTAGTGCTCATTGTGCTTAATATTCATATGAAAAGTGTCAGAAACCCTGTTTTGGACCTCTTGAGCTTCACAAAGATGCTAGAATATTAGATTTACCACACAACTCTTAGTTTTCATAAGTCAAAAGTAAAACAAATTTGAAACACACAACTTGCAACCTTCCTCATTTTAAATCTCAAATCACTGAAGCTGTATTCACTAGTTTAAATACAAAATAGCTATAGGCTATTGTTGACTTGTTACAGTGAAATATGAGTGCCATGTGGCTAAATAGAGATTCAGAGCATTATTTATGCACTCCGTTATCTACTGTAATTTGTCGCTTTTTGTCCTGATTCAGTCAGGGACTTCTCCCAGAATGAAGAAGAATCAGGTTTCTTGGCCAATCTATGTAGAGCAGGACTGACCAGAAGCATTAATGAAGATTTAATCACCACTCAGCCTGACTAAAGTCATTCAAACCAATTCATCATAACATGGCCATTATCATTAGCAAGAAGGAAGATACACACTTACATTAAAAAATGAAGACACATCCATGTTAGTCATCCAAAGAGCACATTGAAAACAATAGAGGCCCTCTTATAAATCATCTTTATGGTATAATGTGTACCATTAATACACATGGGAAGTCCAAACAGGTAAATCCAGGAGCAACGGGAAACTTGCTAACATTTGGGTGCATGTCACTGGAGATCATTAGCAGCAGGTATAATGGAAAGGTATGCGCTGTCATTACCAGGTATGTTTGTGTACCCGCAATACTGGGCAGAACCCCTATACTGCTAGAAAACAGACAGAAATGTATGGAGTCGCTGTACATATGCACCATACCGTTTACTCCAAAACAATAACTTAAAAGGAAATACAACTGCAAGATATTCTTTGCAGGTTGAATCAAAGTTCTTGTTCATTTGAAACTGTGATTCCACAGTGTGCTGCCCCTGCCAAGCCCTCACCGCATTTATCATTTCGCCCCCCTCTTAGTTTTACGTTTTCTAATGTCCAGACCTTCCCCTCCTTCACCTCTCCTCTATGGTTGCTTCCTCTAGTCTCTCTTAACCTTTTACTCTCATTTTTCAGACCTGCTTTCCTCCCTCTCCATCATCATTTATCTGCATTCAGTCCATTTTCTTCCTGGCCTGATGGCTCTTAGATGAGGCGTCTTTCTGGTTAGAAACTGTAATGAAGACTGAAATACTATTTCCAGAATGGCTACTGTGAGATTTCTGCACCATCCACTGCTGATGCAGAGTGATCGATATCGTTGTTGTTGTTTTGGTTTCCCGGTTTGGTCTTATTGATGTGTCAGCTCGTCTCTAAGCAGATATTCCTAATGACTTCCAACTTACATTGAGCTCTCATGGAGAAAAGTCGGCTTATTTGAATGTAATTGCTCCTACAAGCATCTGGCATGAATAGTGCTGTAGATCATTTCTCAAATGTTTCTTCAACAGGACTGTCATTAATCAAAATTATGTATTTAACACTTAAAGTAAAAATGATTAGATTCTCATTCTATGCCTCATACTCAGATGTGTTTTGAATGAAATCTAGACGCATCAGCATTTAAATCTTTGCACTGAAAAAAATATTGAATCCAGGAGTCCCCAATCCAGTCATTGTGGTCTTTTTCTGTCTCTGTCTCTCTTTCTCTGCGATCTTTGGGGTTTACCAGTTGGATAAGCTGAAGTCAGTGAAATGTCTGGTAATCATCATTGCCCAGTGAATCCTTTGCAACCTGCCATTACAGTTTCTTCTGTAGTGGCATTACATCAGATCTGAAGGAGCCTTTGAAAATACGTTGTTGCTGTGTACCAGTCTGATGAAGAGGATGCTCAGCGTTGTCATGACTTTCTTGATTTTCTGAGGAATCCTTCTCTGCACAATAATCTACAAAGGTTCCCAAGCAGTTTCTGGAACATAATAAGCCTTTATTAAAGCCTGATTATGTTCCTCATCTAAAAATACAATCTGTTCTGTATTGTTTTGTAAATAGCTTCACTGTTGTACGTTCAGTCCAGTCTGTTGCCCAAGTGAACATTGAAGCATTTGTACTCCTCCAACACCTCCACTTTGTCTCCCACAATAGAAAAAGAGTCTGACCCTGCTCTGTTTCTCTTGAAATCCCCCATCATTTCTTTTGGTCACACACAAGACAAAATGACAACTCCAACATCATGACACAAAGTGGTCCACCTGCTCCCAGTTCTCAATGTGTTGTCCATCCTAGATACACCCAACAACTGCAGAGTCATCTGAGTATTTCTGCAGATGACAGAACTCTCACTTGTGCTGGAAGTGGGAGGTGAACAGAGTGAAAAGGAATGGTGAGAGTACAGTTCCTTGTGGTGCTCCTGTTCTGCTGACCACCTGGCTAGTCACACAAGTCTTTACACTTATAAACTGTGTTGTCAGGTAGTCAGAGACCCAGGTGATTGTTGAGGCCTCCAACTGTGTCTTATAAAAATTCTGATAAAACTTTGAACTGAAATTCAATCAGCTGAATTATGTTACATTTAAAATTCAGCCTTGTTTGAATTGTAAATTTAACACATCAAAATCGTTCTTTCAACAACAGTTGGTTAGCTGTGGAAAATCTAACATTTAAAGGCAAATTTTTAAAGGTGAGTCAGAAGGGTTTTTTTAATCTAGATCTCTAATATGCAGTAACTTTGTTTTTTACAGCTCTAGATGTTTCACCATTCCAATGTATTTTTGATTTTACTTCTTACAACTATACTTAAAAGAGAAAGTATGCATTTTACTTCTGAATTTGACATAACTCACTCAAAACATAGCATTTTCTTCCAAAGCACAGTTAAATTTTAGCTCAGTTGTCATAGTAAGTCAATAAAAACATTCTACTTTTAATGCCTTAAAACTCAACAACCCAGTTGATCTAGCAAAATCCATCTTCCCAAAATAAGCATATTTAGACATTCTGCACTGATAAGAGCCAACTAACATTTAATACACTGAAGATGAATCAAGTGTAGGAGCCCAAGTTTATTAGTCACAAGGTTAGATCAGAATTTTCTTATTAGCCATCATCACCCTTCAAAACGCAACTGCTGATGTTGATGATAATGGATGCAGGGTTTCCCATGAGCTTTAATGTGCAACACCGCATGCAGCATGTAAATGATGCAGCGGTTTAAAGCCGCCACAGTTGTGCCACTGCTCAAACTAATTCCTCACTGACTCATCAAGCACAAATGACATTAAATATTCTCTAAAAGGCACTTCTCTCTTGCCAACAATAGATCTGCGGGGGGCTGATGGGAGTGTTGATCCAACAATTAATTTTCAAAGTGCCGAGAAGCATGGCTTGAATAAACGCACTTTCTGGTTACGTAGTGTTTTTAAAATGTCCCTTGACTGCGTGGAATCTCTCCCACAGGTGAACAAAAACTAAAAACAAGTAAGTGTTTTTTTTTATTCAATGACTCATTTCCATCTTATTAAAAGTTTTGGTACAATCCCAGTTACTTGCTACATTCACAATAAATAAATACTCTCCTGCAATGTGAAATAATTTTTTCTAAATTAGTCTATTTTAATAGTGCCCAACATCTCCTTAGACTGAAATCCCTCTGTCAATTATGAAGAATAATCTCAATTAAATAAAATTACTGTGGACTCCTTAAAACACATCTTGTTGTATTATTATTATTAGAGCGGTAGAGTCATATTGCAATGGATAATCACAGTATTAGCAATAGTATTTTCAGAAGGCAACTCACTCAGATCTTGAAAAAAAATTTGTTAAGGTAAGCATTTCAGTTTTACAGTTATATCGGCCATAACTCTAAATTGTCTGAGTTTGTAGAAAAAAAAAAAAAAAGATTAAAATGACACTTGATGAACTAATATTTTCAGGCCACACTCCACTGGATAAATAAAATCTAATTTAAAAGGTAAAAAAGATTATGTCTGAGGAAAATACCTCTATAAACACCAATATATTCTCTTTCATGTGCTCCTCGTCATAATAATAATAAAAAAAGTGTCCCTGTAACTGTTTATTTTAAATGTACATCATTTGATGTACCTGCTCTTTGTTGTTTCCTCTTCAATGGGTAAATTTTCTGTGAATGTGACAGACTGAAAGCAGAAATAGAAGTTTGCTCATACAATAATTTGCATACATGCAATTCAGTCAGCATTCTTAATGCAGAAACACTTTGAAATAATAAAAAAAAAAACATTGATGCATCCTTCAACCAATTTATTTAGGTTTCAGTTCAAACCTGATAAATTTAGATATCCAACACCACCAGTAATTTGTGGTCCAAAACACATACAGTTAAATGCTTAAATTGGTCATTATCTTGTGTAAACTAATGCAAACAAATTACCCAGCCAGTCATGTAAGCAATTATAATTACTGCTTATATTTTCAGTTATGCTCATAATATTGATTATTTCATAATGAAAATCAGATGGATCTTTTCATGCCTAAATTCTCGTTTTCTGCTGCTATGGATAATTTAAACAGAAATGTCAAACTTTTTAAAAGTATGCTTATTTCCACGCTTATTTCTGTATGTCGTCTTTGGTCCTTGTGACCTTTGCTCACTGTTTTCTGATAAAACCTGTGAGGCTATTACAGAACAGCTGGATTTATACTGTATGTTAAACGTATAGCATTAGACACCATTTGGCGTCTTAATTAGACAAACTGAAGCAGTGAATTTTATTTAGAAATATATTAAAGGTAGAACCCCACATGTACATCCAACATTTTCCACATTTTTATTTTATTTTCCTACAAGTTCATGCTAATACATCTTCTAATACATGCTAATTGTAATTTCACCTCAAATTTCAAATATATCTAAAGCCTAAAAGATTTGATTGGAGAATTTTGCAAACCACTGTACATCATTTCTCATATTAGGCAGACGTCCAGTTCCTATTTGAAGTAGAATTTTCCTCAGAACATGTTCACAGTATTAGCCTAATAAATACTAATTGCCATACATTTCCTGTGTAATTGCAGGTGATGTGACTTTGCTATATTTATTGTTTGTGACCTTCCTAGTGGCGCACTGGTGAGCAAAGCTCTGTGAAGTAGAAGTGTTCCTCTTTAGTGTTCTTCAGTTTACAGAGCAAGGATTGCTCAGTGTTTTTCATAGAGGACAAAACTGCTCATGGAGAAAATAGCCCCCTGTGAGGCAGCCCGTGCACACTGACATTTTGCCTCAGTGCACACATTGAAACACAAACACACAGCACAGTCATGTAGACAGATGGGCAGAATTATTATGAGCACTTGTAGAAAAAAAAAAAAAAAAAAGATCTGAAATCTGAAACATGGCAAAGTTCCCAAACACCAGGAGAAAAATTCCATTACCAAAAGATTCAGAAACAGGACAAAACATGAACCTTGTAACATCACATTGATTGAGGCAGAGGAAGTGCTGGGAATCTGAAAAGACTCCAACTTGCATCACTTATGTCTAAGTGACCCCATAACACTGGGCACTGTCAGATGTCATGTTTGTTCGGTCTTTGCTTAAGTAGTGTGCAGTTTGCCACCTTTCAAAGAACCAACAGCTTCCGGGTGGATGTCATATTTTTATTGGCACATCAGTTAACATCAACACAGATGAATAAGCATCATTTCACTGCCCACCAGCAGGTGTGTGCTAACAGCTTACAAGTGACTCATGATCTACTTTCACATCAACATTTCTCTGACATCCTTGCAGCAAAATGCTTCTTACGCTGCATATGCACTAATCTTCACAGAACTGACATCATTACTGTGCTTAGAAGAAACATTTACTGAGCGACACTTCATAGGGGGACATATAGAGCACACATTAGCTAGTGTGCCGTTAAGCAAGAGTCACTTCATTAATGAGTTTGCAGTGAAGCTATACATAGCAATGAACTGCCCTAAGTTCTGCAGATCGGTTGTGACAAACAGACTGATAATGAAATTTCAGCTCCGTTTTTCGACAGGCTCCGATTGCCTGACATGCTTCTCTTTCACAGTTGAATACCTCTGTTGCTTGCTTTGTGTATCAGAAGTAATGATTTCTTTCAAATGCATAGCTTGTAATTTCAAGACTGTTTGTGCAGATCTTGCTGGTGACACAGATATACTTGTTCCTGCATACTTCCCTCAAAGTTGCACAGAGATAAGACAAGAGCACAGAAAACCAATTTTAAAAAACACCAAGCTTTCATGTTCCAAGTGCTAATTGGCTAAAGGAACAAATTAGAAAGTTCTGCAAGATACAATTGATCTATCTGAGGGTTTTGCTGTCTAAAATAACGTTCAATATTCCCAATGCCTTGAAAAAGTGTTTCTCTACAGCCACGTTTAATGCAATGTGGTGACAGAGCAACACAATGTACCACATAATTTTGAAGCAGAAGCTAAAACGTATATGATTTTCTTTAAGAAAGTACGCACGTGGATTAGAAATAGCCCAGCCAAAGTCAGACCAAAATCCACAGAAAATTCACAACAAGAATGATGTTTGCAAATGATCCCCTCTAGCCTACTTTGAGCTATTTTGCAGAGATTGAGATACTAGAGCTTACAGAGAGCAATAGTTGAAGATATTTTTTTTTTATTGAATCACACGAGTAAAATAAAAAATTAACTTTTAACAAATGAAAACGAGCTTAATCAAATGAAATTGGTCTTGTTAGTGATTTCTGAACTGTAAATTTTCAGATCGGTACAAATCCTTCAGGGCTTAAAGTACAGGTGGTAGCTATACAGTCTGTTGATCCAAATGTCTTTTTACTAACACTGTATATTGACCTCGATAATATGCAATAGGAAGCACATAGACTTCAAAGCACATCTTCAAATTGAAAAGCAGGAATCCACCCATTTACCTGGAAATTTATCTATTTAGCAAAACAAAATTTTTAAAAACTTTTCTTTGTTTTTGACAAATTTTCTGTCTCACTATGGTGTAGATAGCTATTTTTCCAGTGGGGGAAAAATAGCTTGGTGCTTCCTGAAGCCCAAAAGGACTGTGGTTTGACCTTGGGCCACAAGTCTTGTTCTGTCAGCTCAAATCAAAGGCCACTCCAAATGACGTGTCGAATCCTTGAGAATCCTTGTCCAGCCGGCAGTGCTGATTAAGAATTTAACAAACATCAGCCTCGAAGACCGGAGACAAGGCTCCAGAGGCTGACCATGTGGAATGAGAAGTTTAAAAAGTAAAGGATTGTGTGGACCCAAGGCACTCAAAGGGATGTCTATAGCTCAAACTAGATGTGCGGTAGATTAATTTGGGGAGCATGAAGTCAACCTTAAGTGCTCTCCTGTTATTTTAATAGTCTTGCACATTTGTGTGGTAAGATGTAAAGAATGGTGCAGTCTCTTTTTACAACCGAGGGTCCTGTTTCTTGTAAACCGGTTAATCACCCTCCACTGCTGGGAGTCGGTTGATGTAAACAAACATGGACCACTTACTATCAATTAAAGATGGTCGATAATGTGGGGATAATTACTGCAAGCAGAATTGTTTTAATTTTCTTCTGCAAATTGATTCTTGACTTACATGTGTGATGGATCTTTTTTTTTTTTTTTTTCCGTAGCTATTCTGCGAACAGCTCTTTGTGTAATGGCTGCTGTTTTTAATGTGCTTTGTAAATAAATAAATATAATTAACACAACATTTATCTGCATATTTGTCCATTAGAGGATACTTGCATTTCCATTTTTACAGAGCTCATTTTGCTAACCTATCTGATTCTGTGCTCTCGCCCCTTAGCTGGCATCATGGGACTCCACTCGTGGCCTGAACGGAAGCCTCAAGGAGAACCGGATAGAGAGTGGCATGCAGGGAGTGACGCTCAAGATTGTGACATTACTGGTAAGCTGTGAAAAGTCACTGAATCTATTAACACTTAGGCCCAAGTCAACAAATGGAGTAAAAATGCAGTCAGGAAGGTAAGCACCAACATGCCAGGTTGAATTTTACACCAGAGGATTATGGCTTCTGAATCGCACTAAACGCACTGAAAGCCGGTTTCAATCATACTTTAAGAGGACAGTAAAACAATAAATCTCACAGCAGCTCACACATTTTAAGCGTTCATTTAGAAAGTCATCAGTAGTTTAGAGGAAAGTACATTGAAATGTGTTGATGATGTCCCATTTCAAATAATAATAAGATCATTGTGTGCGCGCACACCAAGCATCAGCTCCACACACAGTTTTCTTAATGCTGCAAAAAGAAGTCTTCACTTGTCTTGGAAATATAATGCATCTGAAAACGATTAAAGCACAGCAGCGTCTCTAAAAGTAAGACCGCATTTTTTTCCACCACAGAGTCTCTGCCCTCGTCCTTTACCTCAATCATTTCTCCTCCCCTCCATTTTTCCTCTTTTCACAGATGATTTACCTCCACCATATTTATTCACATAAGTTCTGCTCAGCGTTCTCCTGGCAGTGTCACTTCATCAAGTCATTTGCCCCTGCCCACTTTAACACCTCTCCTCTTTTCATGTTGCCTTCCCCGCCCCGTCCTGCTCGGCTCTTTTCACTCCACCTATTTAATACTGCCATGACACTTTCACTCATAAAGGGGAGCCATGAGGGGGAGCCAATAAATTTGAAATGACAATTTTCCTGTTGATGGACCATAGCAGTTGCCATGGTGCCATTTGTTATGGATCAACAGTTGCTAAGGAAACAATTTTACGAGGATGAAGTTTAATGGAGAACATACAGAAGCTTTCCATGAAGGCATCTTATGATGACTGATCGTGTCCTGCTTGCAGCTCTATATCCAACCATTAGATTTGTGTGCATCGAGATAAATGACTTGTCTGTGACTGAGTAAAAGCATCTTCAGTTCTCAGAGTCTGAGCGTGAAACTCGGCCTTAAAATATGTTTCTCAGTATTACTATGTCCGGACCGTAACATCATCTGAAACCTGCTTTTTAAAGTATCTACGATTATTCTGTTAAAAAACAGGAGGAACCTTTTGTGATGGTGGCAGAAAACATTCTGGGTCAACCCAAACGTTATAAAGGTTTTTCTATCGATGTCCTGGATGGCCTCGCCAAGATCCTGGGCTTCAAGTACGATATTTATCAAGTCGGCGATGGGAAGTACGGCTCGGCTCTCCCTAATGGGTCCTGGAATGGCATGATTGGAGAACTCATTGGCAAGGTTTGTACTTTTTGTTTGCGTGTAAAGAGCATTTCCTATGCTTGTCTTGAAGTTATATTTCTAAAAGTTAATTCATTGTGTAGTTTAGGAAGAAGAGCCTGTATATCAGACCATCAAGCTATCTTCATCTGGCTGCAAAATTGCAGCTCAACCTAAATAGAAATTGATACGATGATCTGCACTAAATAGTTCAGTTCAAAAATTAACAATTGTTTCTTTTCTACAGGAAAGTATTCTGAAAAAAATATGAGTGAATAAACAAGCAGTTGGAGTATGACTTGTTTCAGAAACACAAACATACTAAATTACCTACTAAGCATCCTAAATGTCAAGAAACGGCAAACTAAAGCTGGTCAAATGCATGAGTTTTGGCAAAAAACAAAAACAGCTGCTTTTTTTTTTTTTTTTAACAGCGAGCTGACTTGGCCGTATCTGCCATCACCATCACACCGGAGCGCGAGAGTGTAGTGGACTTCAGCAAGCGCTACCTGGACTATTCCGTGGGAATTCTGATGCGCAAGTCTGAAGAAAAGATCAACATTTTCTCTCTGCTTGCCCCATTCGACCTGGCTGTGTGGGCATGCATCGCAGC
Source organism: Girardinus metallicus (assembly GCA_903067095.1). Lineage (NCBI taxonomy): Eukaryota > Metazoa > Chordata > Actinopteri > Cyprinodontiformes > Poeciliidae > Girardinus > Girardinus metallicus. The sequence goes on along the minus strand of CAEGAE010051974.1, from coordinate 60,654 downwards.
AGCCATACCTGTAGTGGGCATCATGATCTTCCTGCTCCGACGTATCCAAGCAGTCAGATGTCACAGCAACACAGGCCATCCTCCACCTCCTCCCACCTCTACCTCACTTCAGAGCGCCATCTGGATCGTCTATGGGGCCTTCGTGCAGCAAGGTCAGTTAATTAAAAATACAAGTAAAATTATCCATCTTGTTTGAAAATGTCCAAAACCCCCTGGATACTGTGATACTTTTAATACAGATTATGTTGTTAGAATCTCATCCAAACCTACACAAATTCCTACAGATAGTTGAATTTCATTACCTAGTGTAAAGAATAAATTGCTTTGAGATCATATGTCTGAACTTAGGCCCCTATGGACCTAAATAGCTTTATTTCTGTTTTACAAAATTCCATGTTTTACCAAGTAAACACATTAATCCAAAAATGTATCTTATTAAATGGTGAAAGTATAATTTTTTATAGTTTCACTCCAAAATAACCTAAATTTAGCAGGATTATTTTATTCTACGCTTCACTTATCAATAGATATTTTATAATAAAAAAAAAAAAATTTGCCTTTATTCCTTCCAGATCAAAGTCTATTCATAAAGATTTACTGTTCTACAGTGCATATAAACGCAATACCGGAAGTTAACAAGGCAGATGAACATGTGAAGAGTATTTTAGGATTTAATAACAAACTTCTTCATTCCACTAAGCCAGTCTGGAAAAATGTTACTTTTTTTAGTACAGAGAAGCTGATCTTTGACATTACAAACACAGTGTCTCTGCCGGCTGCTGTCATAACCACTAAGGTATAATAACTTACAATAAACAGGAAGACGTATGTGGATGTCACCATGCAACAAATGCTGATTCAGTAGATGGAAAATTTCAGGCACAATGCCCACCTTAGCATTTTTAAAGGTGCCTTTCTGAAGGAGGACACCCCATCTCTACGTCTGGTGCCGATCCAGATATATCTGGTCGCAAAAAATGACCAATTTTAAAGCTCAGACTGCATCTATCAAAGTCTGGCGTAGTGCCTGTGAACCTTTTTTAACCCAACACCCACTATATTTTAAGAGAAGCAAAATTCATGCCTTTTTAGCTGCACTCTTTTTCACATTCTCATTTCTGGCTCATGTTCCAGCGGTGCCACTTTTTGATTCAAGTGCTTTTTTTTTTTTTTTTTGAAGGAGCTAGGGGGCTGATGTAAGACACTACTGATGCTTAGTGTGCCATTGTTAGTAGTTGAAACTTGGCATCCAAATATTCTGAGAAGTTCATAATGGTATCCTGGCACTTAGCTGGTTTATGTTGTGTGTTCACCCCCAGATACTGTGTCACTACAGTTTTTTTTTGTTTTTTTTTCCAAGCAGGAACTGTTCTTTTATTCCATATGGGGGTCATTCAGAGGTAGGACATAATCCAAAGAATCCCAGGGACCAAATAGGTATAAGACCTTATTCATTATTATTAAAGTGTTTAATCAGTTTATTTCATAGATGAAAGCATGTCCCACTTGGTAAGAGCATGGTAAGAGACAATTAAATCTGCACATCGACAATTCACATTCAGTAACCTTTAAAAAAAAACTAACTCAGAGCCATGTCTAATAAAAATGATTGATGCTGTAGTATGATACATCTGACAAGACCTTTCGTTTTTGTTTTTTTTTGTTTTTTTTCCTTCAAGCTTTCCTGAGGGTTCAGCTGTGCCGATTGTGGCACTTACAGACAAATATGTTTTCATCACTTTTCATATGCTTGAAACTTTCAGATGACATTTTCCATGGCTTTCCATTTTAGGATGAGGATTCAAGATGACATTTTTCCTCATACATTTTTAAACCCGTTTTTTAATGCCTTTGCAGACAACAGGTGACTACCACCGAAACTCAACAGCAACATTACTGAAACACACGAGACTTCTTTATCTGACATAAAATGAGAAAAACAAGGATAAGAAATTTTAAGACATTAAGAAAAATGAGCAATATTACAGTTGCTACATGACATGCAGTTACAGTATTTACACATACGCCAGTGTATGTTAAATCCACAGGCAGATATAACTCAAGTAATAAAAATAACTTTTCAGTGGTATTCTTTTCAGTAAATCAGTTGGACTGAAGTTCTGTTTAATTATAAACAGTGATCAGTGTTCATGGTTATGGTGTCAAATAATAATAAAAAAACAAAACCCAAATGTGATTTTTCAGAAATTTCATTAATATGTAGGAGGACAAATAAGTAAATATTATCCTCTAAATACAGAGATGTTATGCTGTTGTTTAAACAATCTTGACACTGCAGTTTGTCCTGGATGCCTTCCAAAAATAGAGTACTCTAGGCTACAAAAGCTTATTGTTCAAGCTGAACAGCTCGAGCTGGATGTTAGTGGAAAGGTGAGTGGAAGGAAAAATGTGAACTGAAAAAAAGTTCAATATCAATAAGGAAAGCTGCCAAGTTGAGGATAGGAAGGTTCACCCCATTCAAAAGTTTGGGAAAGACTCACAAGGCATGGACTGTCAATGCTTAAAGAGCCACCACACAGAGACATGTCCTGGAGCTGCACAACAGGACCAATGGCCTGTTACAGGCCATTGGTCTAGAGTGAATTTAGTCATATATTTTTTTTAAATCAAGGTAGCAGATTCTGGAGTAACAGAATCCAAGTTGTTTGAGTTTGAATGAGCAGTTTCCACAGTCAGTGATGATGTTATCTGTGTTATCTGTTTGTGTTTTATCAACTCCAAAGTCAGCGCAGGTATCCACCAGAAAATGTCGACATGCCTCTCTTTGCTGACAGCTTTTATGGAGATGCTTCTTTACCTTTTCCAGCAGAATTTGACCAAAAGTTCCAATATTTTGTCTAGTAACTAAGGCATAACTGAGCTTGATTAGACAGAAAAATGACTAGATAATACATGGAGTATCGTCAAGAGAAAGAATGAGGGGACATCAGACTCAGAATGCAGACAAGCTGAAGGACTCTGCTACCAGGATTTCCAGGAGACCTGAGCAGAGCCTCCAGGCAACACAACACTGATAAAGTTCCAACTCAAATGTTGAGAGTACTTACTTGAAACTTTCTCTAAAATATGTTGGTCCTATAAAATATTACAAAATGAAAAAAATAAAATAAAATTGGGTTTCTATTGGCTGTAAATCGTAAACATAGTTAACAGAAATAAACATTAGCAGTATCAATCTGTGTGTAAACAATTTGAGTTCCATCTATTGAATTAATTTGCTGAAACTTTTCAACAATATTTTAATTTAAAGATATGTACCTGTACAAATGTGACCACACCTGAGAAAACCATTTAAAAACCTTAGCACACTAGAGTCCAATAGAGCTGCAATAAAAAATGCAGAAAACAATCCACTATATGTTGCAGCTGTAAAATCTAGATTTCCTTGCCACCATCGCAACAGGTAAGCTGAAATAAATCAGACTTCAAGATCCCCAATAACGATGAAGTACAGTTTGGGCCATATTTAAGTTTTTTGTTCACCTCTATTTCACATCTGTTGTCTTGGTTCAGTGCTGACATTTACTCCAAATCAGATATTGGAGCCATTTCAGCCCAAGTGGAATGTTCTGTCAGTCAATAGAAAAGCAATCTTTGGATTAGTTGAAGATCATTGCTTTGAAATGGTTTATTACCATTGTTTCATGTTTCAAATAATAAACTTGATGTCTTTATTTCTGAGTTGTGAAGACTTTGAGGGGTTTTCATATTGATATTTATATCTAAACCTTAATTTGGAGAAAAAAAGGCAATATCTGCTACTGCTGCTGTAGGAGATGTTTTATCATCCTGTTTAAAATCTGTAAAAATGGGATATGCATTTCTGGGTGGACTTGTAAACCACTTTCATCTCAACCCTGCAGGCAGCGACTCAATTCTGGGCTCAGTGGCTCTGCGTATCGTCATGGGCAGCTGGTGGCTTTTCACCCTCATCGTGTGTTCGTCCTACACAGCGAACCTGGCTGCCTACCTCACTGTATCACGCATGGACAATGCAGTCAGGTAAAACATCTTTTTTCTTTTTTTTTCTCACACTATTTGAAAATATTTTGTTTCGAAACAGTGGGGAATTTCATTTAAACTTGGCGATCATGAGTAGTTGTATCTCTGCATATCTCTAGAGATGTATTATCGACTGGGTACATATGCTGTACAGATTGACTTTTTTTTCTTCTCAGCTCCAGTGCATTTATTTATTTTTTTTTCATATTTTCAATACTTGAACTTGTGGCACACACGCAACAGCTTTGGTTAAAGATTCATCTACTGGGATCAGCTTCTTTTTCTATAAAGCTCCTTTAATTTTTGACCTGCTGCATAACAACCGACCATTTCTCAGTCTAAATGTTATCTGCCAGTGAATCCAATTTGGTCTGATGTCCTTTTCTCTCTCTAAAGAATGGGCAGAAAGACATTTGATTGCATTGGTCCTATCTAGTGTTGAACAAACAGCCACATGGGGACATGTCAGTAGTCTGAGCGAATGCTAAGCAGCACATAGTTCACCTGTGACAACACATGAGAGCAGCTGTTTTTAAAATGGCATCTGTGGGAGACTATTCCTGTGGTATGTTTCATACATTTTAAAGGACACCACATCATGGCAGTTGAAAATATTTGAGCAGGCAGAGACACTGCATTCTGGACTTTATTCACTTCTAAAAATGTATTAAAAACAAACAACCTTTCTTTCATCTAGATTGATTGTTAAAAAAATTATATTTGACTAAACACAATGAAACTCGAGAACTGAACAGGTTTCTTACATGTTTTCGATGTGAATTTCCATAGAAAGCATAACCCATATTTTCCAGATCGTCAGTCCTTTCAGCTATTTTAAGTAACGACTCAAAATTTGACAAGAAAGGAAGCCAGGCAACTGATGTGTTTCCCTTTGGGAAAACATTTACATTAAAGATAATTATAGTTCCCTCAGGGAAAACATTTCTATTGAAGATGATTATAGTGGTTATCTGCATGGGAAAAAAGCACAGGGCTTTAGCACTTTATAGTTCACAAATTTTAGCTAACCAAGCAACTGAAATACACACCCTGGCCACTTTTTTATATAAAATTTGCAATTACGAGTTGGGTTTTACCTGTTGTGATTCTTTATGGCATTTTTCCAAAAACAAGTGAAGCATTTTCCTGAAACTTTTTATGTAACGCATGAGCATGACAGCAGTACACAGTTGCATTTATAACACTAGTCACACGCTCTACCCCTGCGCCACCGCTGGTTTTCTATTTCTAATCCTTTCTTTCAAAAAACAAAGAACATTTTCACATTGTCATAATGGTGTATTTGTGTGTAAAAGTTTGATTAATTGATTGATTCGTGTAAATACAATTTGGAATAAGGCTGTAACATAAAATTTGGGGAAAAAGTGAATTGGTGCGATTATTTTCCGGATGCACTCTGACTTATTTCAAAAGATCTAAAATGTAATGGTTGTGTTTTGGCATTCGCCCCTCTCGTGGAGCTTCACTTTCAAAACCTTCAAAGATGTAAATAAAGGTCAAGCAGAGTGCAATCTTCCTTTGAGTTTGGCAGCTGGTTTTTTGGGAGAGGTTGTGAAGTTTGAACCGTCATCAGCTAATGGACAGATGGTATAGAAACGCTGCAAACACACTGCTTCTGCCATTCTCATTCTTCTAGACAACACAGTACACAGATGCAGAGAGACATTTCCAGTGAGGATGTAGTGAGAAGAATATTTTTCAAAGTCAAGGATACAGTTCAAGATGATACAGTAAATCATATACAATTAACAGATTTTAGGCACAGGATGCAAGAAATTGGGTAAGAAGTGTTGGTACCTTTGACTTAGAAAAACAAAGTAAAGTAATTCAGTGCTCTTACTGTTGACGAAATTCGAATTGAACTGGTTATTTTCATCAAAACTGAAGTGGACGTGGATAATACATGCAGTTTGCTGAATAGTTATGTAACCACGTTTCTATGAATGCATTGTCTCATTTAGGCAAAGTACTGGACATTCTGCAAGGTTTATTATGTCACACAGTCATTGGTTTGTGTTTGAGAAGATTCCGTTTCCCCCTTGCCGACTAAATCTGATGTCTTGGCCGTGGAGAATGTATGATTTGAATTTTAAAGTTTTGATTCAGAGAGTTTCAGTCCAGAGGAGCTATAAGAGATGCAACTGAAGAAATCAACATTCTTGGAGCAAGTCGGGATCAAATACATTTTTTTCCAAGAAGCCCACTCTATTTATTCCACGTGGAAAAAAAGATATTAAGAGACTCACTTTATAATTCACATAATGAATACACTGGTTGCAGCATTTTGAAGTGACATTTTCATTTTATTGTTTGGACACATAATTAAAACTATATTGCAGTAATTCATTATGCAAAAATTAAAAACATGCATTGGCTTTTCTGATTTTTATTGTTGAAGGTGAGCTCTTTATTTTGTAGATGAAGGAAAGATTGTTGTAGTGAGTAACTTAATTTGTGAAGTAAAACATAAGAAGTTAATTGCCTCGACTGCCCCTCATCTTATCTTGTCAATATGGACTATAAAATTGTATAGAGATAGTATTTCTTTTAGCATCAAGGACCAGCATATAGATGTTGGTTTTACCTGAATTTAAGAAAAAGAAAATGCATCATCCGTGTTCATCCACTCAGTGTCAAAGACAAATTTGTAACCTCAGTCTCAACTGGTTTCACTGAAAGGTACAACTGGGTAATATCAGTCTAACATTTCATTCTTCTTGATAACATTGTCCAAAATAGTGGTACTTTAGAAGAACTATTTGATCAAAACCAAAACCAGTGATCAATTGCATAAATAAACAGAAAAACACTTTTGATTAGAATAGGGTACAAAAAACAGAGTAGCTGTAGTGGCACTACTAATGGATATGAATTCTGCAATATCAAGGGGAATAAAATATTTAAAGAGGAGTTAAGGATTTTGACAATTTTCAGAAGGAATGTGTCAGGAATAAGAACTGCACAAACAGTGCAGAGGGAAACATTCTTCCTAATTAGTACATTTTATGAGTAAAGAACTCCATAAAATCTTTACAGCTAAGACCAGAAGGAATAATTTGTCTTCAAACGAATTAAGGCTTTGAGTCAATTTTGCCACAGCTCTAAAGGTGAACCTTGGATTGTTCTGATTATTGTCTGTTAGTTGACTGTCTGTTAGCCTAATTTATGACTCCAAATCCAGTAAGAACCTTATTATTTTTACTTTTTTAGCCAGTGTTGGTAAATTATTTATGAAATAAACAGGTTTAAACTAAAATCATGGCTAACTGTGTATTCCCAACAATGATCATCTAACATCTAAGTAAAAATTAGAAACCTGCACAACGTTTTTTTTTGTTTTTTAAGAACCCCTCCATATAGAGTAAAAAAAGAGCTGTAATCTGGACTGTTTGTTAGTTCTCATTCAAACTCATTTGAGCCAATATAGGAAATAATGGAGCGATTATTGGATGGGTTGCCAGTTCAAACCCCCCGCTCTGTCCGTGTTAGTCGTTGTGTCCTGGGGCACTTGGTGGTCAGAAGGTCAGGTGGCACCAGAGCATGACAGCCTCACTTCTGACAGTCTGCTTCAGGGCAGCTGTGGCTACAAAGTAGCCATCGGCATGTAAATGTGTTCATGAAAGGGTGAATGACAGAATGTAGTGTGAAGCGTTTTGGGGTCACAGGTCATAATGCGAAGTTAAATCTATTAAGTGATAGTGATATAAATGTTCCCAGCACACAAAGTACACTTTTTTCTGTTAACTGAATGTGATGCATATTATCTGTCATCATTGATTTAGCTTCTTGTACAATAAAAAAGTCTGAAACTTTTTTATTATCAATGTTATATAAAACAGCTTTGCCTTTTTTCCCTCACTTCATCTTGCGGTGTGAATGTTCTGAGTTTGTTAGAGATGCGGATTGGAGGGAATATTAAAATTCACTCATGATTCAAAATCAGTAAAAAAAAAAAAAAACGTATCCAGCCAATCACAGACACACTCCATGTGTGCTGGCAGATACAATTCATGCATACAGAGAAAATGGCTGAGGTGAACCTATTCACAGCTTTCACAAAACTTATTTAAAATCGTGGCTCTACTTCAATGTTGCTTACATAACTAAAAATATGCCTGGCCTGACATAAATCAAGCCATTACAATCTGATGGTCAATGCTGAAAAGGTAGATATGAGAGAAGGCACGGCTGATATGAATTTCTCATTGTGATCCGATTATCTGAACAAAGGACAAGCTTAGCAACAGTTCTGTTCTTTTATCTATACATCCATCTATTTATTCATCCAAGTATGTGTTCAAAATGGTAACTTCATGCTAGACATTTAAACAAAATATTTGTAAGTATCCACGAACAGCTGACTTTAAAATATTAAAACAAATAAATTAATTAAAGACAGCTGGTTAGTCACTGGTTATTTAAGTTGATAGTTAAATTAACATTTGTCTGAAGATTTGCCATTTCTACAACGCAAAATTTGGTGTAACATTTTTATGTATAAAGATTGCCTCATAGGGATATAAGGAATTTGCTTTCTGTAGGAAAAATATGTGTGCCTCCGCAAATCATCAATGGCCCATGCAGACATAGAGCTAAATTTCTGTTCAAATGGAACTCTCAAAAGTAAAAATCCGTTTTAGTTGCACTTTATTTTTTAAACTGATGTAATTATATACACTTTTCAAAAAATTGTTGGAAAACCCTCACTGGCATTAAAGCAATCAAACTCTTATAATTACTGATCAGCTTTTTGCATGTTTTTGCATTTTTCATCAGGTATTTCAAGTACTTGATTTTTTGTCATCCGCTCCTAGTGAAAGGTTGCCTTGCCATCACCCTAATCTTTACCTCCCTTCACATATTCTCTACAAGATTCAGCTCTGGACTCTGGCTAGAACTAGTACTTAGTATTCTAGACTGATAAACATGTTGATTAAATGAAAACGTTATATCTTTCAAAGTTATGAATAATTTTGGACTGTATATGTATACGCAGAAAAGTAAAACCAAGAAGGAAATCTAAAACTGTGTGGATAAGATGTTTCAAATAATTGATAAATAGCTGAAGGGAAGGCTAAAGGTATGTAGATAGATGGATGTATAGTTGGAAATTACAATGCTAAGCCTTTTAAAAAGCACTGTTGGTGGGAATGAAAATCTGAGTAAAGTCTCTTATTTAAAAGTTGTGCCAACACGTAACTACGTGTTGATATATGGAAATACTGTTTAGAGAAACCCATTGGTGCTTTAATACATTTCTTTTTTGCCCCTAAATAAGGTCATTCCAGGACCTTTCCAAACAAGTGGACCTTGCTTATGGGACAGTGCGAGACTCAGCTGTGTATGAGTATTTCCACGCTAAAGGCACCAACCCTTTGGAGCAGGACAGCACATTTGCTGAACTCTGGAAGGTCGTCAACAAGAACAATGGCTTTGATAACTCTGTTTCAAGTCCTTCAGAGGGCATCAAAAAGGTGAGAGGTAATGGTGGCTGTAAAATCCCAGTGAACCAACTTGTGGTGCACCATTAATCCTACAATTTAAAAAATCTCTCCCAAAATATCTAAATCAGGACTAGGGCTTTGCTAAGAAATACAAATGGTAATAAACATAACAGGGCAGCTTTAGTAACATGTAATATTTCAACATGACAAAACACATGATCCTATGTTAAGAAAATAATGTAAATGTCTGCAAATATTTAAATAACAGACATTAGTTAAACAATTGAATCTCTTTAATATAAACAAAGCAAACTGCATATGATTAGACATCTTGACTTAAGATGATTGCATTTATAGTAACATGACAACACAAATGTTTCCTTGACTTCAAACTTTGTGTAACGGAGTGGCATGTTTTCTGATTTTTAATTGACAGTAATAACTTAAGCATGTGCAAATTTACTGTAAGTTTATCTTTAGCCCTGACATAAAAGCACCATTGGGGCTGAACTCTGGCCATTTTTAAGCTGACAAAAAGGAGAATTAAAATTAGACTGTGGCTAGAAAATCCAATTTTGTGTCTTAAATTCTTCTTTCTGGAGAGAATCTGGAGATAAAAAAGATATTTTAAAACTGTATCCTAAGAAATCCAATAGAGTGGTTGTTATTCAACATTGACTCAGACTGTTTTTATTTTTTAGAAAACATTTAGAATATTTAGATCTAATTGTGTTTCCTACTATTACACCTCGGTGCACTGCCCCACTAGCAATGCAAATTGAATCAAGAAGGACAAAGTAAAAGGATGTTTCTATTTTATTTTATTTTTTAAATAGACAATTGCAATAGAAGGTAGGTGAATGTAATTAAACAACCTTGCTGATGCCCGAGTAGAATACAGTCTGGTAGGAACTAATACAAAATGTTAATTGAGTCATTAGTACTCAATGTATTGCGTTGCTTTTAGTTTTTAATGATATTTAAATCTGTTCTAAATTCATTCTGCAACTTTAAATTATGTTATTCAATGAATGAAACGATGCTTGTTAAAGCATTGGAATCCATGTCTGCGATGCTTTGCTATGAACATGCCGTTATGTAATTACCATGTTCCTGTTTTTTGCGTGGGTGTTGTGGAAACTGTTTCAAATGTACAGGCAAAGCGGGAATCGTACGCCTTTCTGTGGGACATGGCGGTGGTGGAGTACGCTGCTCTGACAGATGACGACTGCACACTGACTATAGCAGGAAACAGCATGAGCACCAGAGGCTACGGCATGGCCCTGCAACACGGCAGTCCGTACAGAGACCTCTTCTCTCAGAAGTATGTATTCTGGTAATTGTTTCATGCCATTCCATATTGACCCAATAAGAATTCATCTGGTAGAAAAGGCAGTGGTTTTTAATCATTCAAACAAAAGACTTTTGGCATTTATGAAGTTATGACTATTACTACCACCTGAAATAAAAACATCACGTTGTATTAGCCGATACGCTGTTCCACACAAATCTTAATTAAAAATTAGCTTATTTTTTTAAAACTGCAGCTTAAAATATTTGCTGCAGTCAAAATTATTTTAACTGAAAAGTGATTTTTTTTCACAGAAATCATTTGCTTTAAGACAGAACAGCATGCAGTTTATTTGAATGCCTTTATGTCCACACAATGTGAACCTTGATTTTTTTTTTTTTATTTATTTTTTTTATATATACAGCACTGAAACTTTGTCCAAGAAAATTGTTTGGATGCTTTCCTCTAACCATCAAAACAAAATGCTTGATTTTAGATATGATTTATTAAACACAGAAAAGCTTGATGGGAAAGTCTTTGAGCAAGCAACAAGCAGAATATTACAAAAAAAAAGATGCAGAGGACATAACCAACTTTCACAGTGACGAGGGGAGATTATGTTACAGCTTATTTTGTTCATCATCAATTGGAAAATAGAAAATGCATGGCATGAATTGTATATTGCTAATGACTGAGGTGAGATAATGTGCCAACATGATGTGAAAGTGTTCATGTTTTGGGACATGAGATGTGAATGGGATCAGAAACCGCTGTAATAAATCTCCTTTATGAAGACAAGCACTCTAACACCTGAGCCACATATGGCTCCAATGTGAAGTCATTGAAAGGTGTGGATAGAATACCAATATTACACTGAAAATGTGATTTCCTAGACCTGCCATTAATATATTTTGCACAGTATTTTTAAGTAGATCTTCCAAATACTAAATTGGGGCAACAGTGTTTCTCTAATCTGTGGAATTTGATCTTAAATACGAAGCTTAATCACTGATTGAAAAGAAACTGAATTTGTGTCAACATTTAAGGTCAGGTGGATATAACCCTGAATAATCACCTATTTATTTCACTGGAGACACAGCAAACTCTGTATAGGCTCAATTTTGTAATTTTGCTCAAAAAGCACAAGGCTTTATCATATGTATATGTGCTTGTACTGTAACTTAGCAGCCATGCAGGATAGGATCTTCTTGTTTTTACTGAATGTGAAATAAAAACTGAACTAAAAAAAAAAAAAGACTCCACTATATGCGATAGCTTCACTCTGGCAGATAGAGTTGTCGAAATTAAGCATATGTATGCTAGCTGTTTTCTTGAACAGCATTTGGAAGCATTTAGAGATGCGTGAGCCAATCATATTGTGGCAGAAGATCAAAAGAACATAAATTAATCATTCATGTATTAAATTCTTATAAAAAGCTGTCCAACACTGTGAAATGATTAGTTCCTATGCATGAGTGTTTATTCTTCAGCATGGAATTAAATAATATATCTTTCAAAAATAATAATTAAATCTCTTACATACAGCTGCTGTCAATAAATTACGATACATCTAAAAAGTTCATATTAGTAATTCATTTTATTTAGATTCAATACACAGTGAGGTTTTTGTCATTTTCTCCTATAAAGAAATAATAAAATGATTTTTAATTTTTAATAAGACCCAATGGTGGCCTTCAGCTCATTTACATTTTTGGGTCGTGTTGCATTTTTTGCGACTGTTCTATGGGTCTAAACAGTTTCATCATCCTTTTGATAGTACGTTCTAGACTCTACATCAGGCGTAGGTCACACTAATTTGGTGGTCATATAAGCACAGCAATACAATGATCATTAAAGCAGTTGTTGGTACGTTTGGCAGTGTGGGTAGTTGTCAAGTCCTGCACTGAAATGAAATCAGCGTTTTCGAAATGTTAGACTGATATTACCCAAATGGTTGTAAACTTTACATGCAGAGACTGCTGTGCTCACTTAAAACTTGGTAAAACCCAATGAAACATCACTGATTATTGAAAGCGCCCACTGGACATCTAGCCTCTGTGCCTTGCAATTCTTCCTCCATGCTGTGAGACCTTGATTTCCAAATGAAATGGAAAAAAATGACTGTGGTTCAGTCCTGCTTCTCCTAACCCCTGTTAAAATGCTTCTGGCATTGTATCTGGCTCACAAGTAGCTTAGCAAAAGGAAGGCGACAGGTGTAGCCCATGCCCTGGATGGGTTTGTGTGTGGTTGCCCATGAAGGACTGACTCCAGCTGCAGTTCACACTTTGTGAATTTCTAAACAGTTGCATTTACTTTGCTTCACAGCTCTCTAAAATCCGCAGTCATCCCTGTCCTTTTTGCACATCCCCCCCGCCCCCACTATTCTTTCTACTCAACTCTGGAGAGTCAGCTTCTTTAGCAGTGACCTTTTGTTGCCCTCCGTCCTAGTTTTTGTTTTAAATCTTTGATTTATAAAAAAATCTAAATAAAAGAATTAATGTGCCCTCCATCCTAGTTGGAGGGGGGAGATGTCAAATCGGTTTTCCTTCCCAAAATAAGACCACAAGATCACATTTCTGCTTTAAGAAAAAACAAGTTTAATGGTCTCAACTCTAATTCTAACTAAACTGAATTCTGTGAGACATAACCAAAATTAGCAGTAATAATGTGTAATCTAATGCATTTCACCTTTTAATTCAATCTGTGGCATAAATTAATTATTCAATTACATCCTAATTTAATGAAATGCACCTGTAATACTATTGCCGTGAAGTTATTATAGGTGTATAACCTTATATCCTCCAATTCTAACAAGGTTTTGAACCTGAAAGCAAACATTTTATTTTATGTTTTTATTATTTATGATGTAGTATAAAATGACACAAAATACATCTTATTGCAACATCTAATTCTGAATTAATAAATAGGAAAACCAGCAGTGTCTATATACCACTGGCTTCTAAAAAGGCTTCCTAATTACAGTTGAACTAAACCACTCATCTCAGCTGTGTGTGCACTCCAGCTGAATTTATTCCTGATATTTTTTGTGCTCTTATACATTAACTGTACAGTTTGTAGCTGCATCGACGTGTTGGAATTCATTATCATGCAACAACACTCATCTTTTTTTTTTTACTCAAAAACTGGGCTTTTAGATCTTGTTTAAGATCAATCATTATGTTTTGCACTCTGCTGCTGTAAACTAAAACCTGCAGTGTTTAATAGCACTTTACCGTATATGGGTTTTTAATGATCTTACAGTCAATGCAAATGGATACCATTAGTGGTGCTGCATTTTTCCTTATTAGATTTATTTAATGAGCTGTGCGATTTAATTATTGTTACATAATAATAGTGTGGTAATTGTTCTGATCTGCCCAAGAATTATTTTCTAAATTTCTTTCATGTTTTGTCCATAAAAAGTTGCTAATTATCAATTATCTGCTCTGCTATTTCATCAAGCATCTAATTTCGATCAGTGCATCTGATGGATTTCCCTGCTGTCCTGCATGAAAATGCACGTCTAAGGCAAAAAGGGTCTGAAACCAATCTTTTTTTACTCTCTGCAGGATTTTGGAGCTCCAGGAAAAAGGCGATCTAGACATCCTGAAACAAAAATGGTGGCCAAAGAAAGGCCGCTGTGACCTGCAGAGCCATGCAGATGCACAGCCAGAAGGACGAGCGCTGCGTCTCCACAGCTTTGCTGGCGTATTTTGCATCTTAGCCGCAGGGCTTCTGCTCGCCCTCCTGGTGGCGGCTCTGGAAACCTTGTGGAATAGCAACCACTGCCGGAGAGAGCAGCCCAAAGAGGTGACCACCGACAGCTCGTCGGGCCAAGCCCTGCTAAACCAGAACAGGGCCATGGTGGTCACCACGGGTCCTCCTGCCCCACCAAGGCCTCGGTCGAGACCCAGGCCGCCGGGCCCCCCGGTCCTGCCCAGGGATGCCACTGCCACACTCTACTTTATGGATCCAGCAGGCGGTGACGCCAGCCCCGATTTAGTAGAACTCCAGTACACCCAGTTATAATAGGTGTGCCCTTGGTGATAGTTCAGACATCAATTTGCTCATTCCTTCTCATGTCGGGGAAGAGGCGGGGTGCTCAGGCGGGGACTTCTGAGGCTTCTCTCATGCTGGCACTTCAGAGAAATGATGATTGGTTTCACAAAATCTGTCGCTGGTGCTCATGTGGGAGAAGCTGTGAAGACAAAAGTAAACATTGTATTGCTAATTCAAAACCACAAACTGAAATTGTACTCTGAGTCGATAAGCGCTTCAGTTGTGCAATAGCTCTCTTTAGCTAATCCATTCAAGTCTTAATGCTTTAGAGCTCTGCCTTTATTTTGCTGCTGTGAACTGGGCAGCCCCTCCGCATGAGGCGTCCAGACAACTAAGGCTTGACATGGATCCCTAAACTAAAGTGTGAGCCTTCACCAGCCTGTTTGACTCCACAGTCCAACAATACTGGATGAAAACACCCATATAAGGCCCAGTCCCATGACAGAAACAGGACCAAATTAGAATGCACTTTGATGGCAACAAGAACATGAGTTACTGCCGGTAACATCTAGTTCAGAGTTTGAGTGCATCTCTGCTTTTATAATCGCAAATTGTCGTCATCGGAAATTCAAACGCTGCAATATTTGCAGAATACTATTTGTAGTCGTTCCGTTTGTAGGCATGTTGAGGTGTTTTCACCCAACATCTTTCTTTGTTTGAAGTCCTATTCACTGTAAGGCTGAAACATCAAACAAAGGAAAGAACCGAGAAAGGAGCAAAGAAATGAGGGATAGTAAACAATAAAATCCAATATGTTGCAGGTGATTTCTAAAACTCTGTTCATAATAGTTATACCTACACAATGTTCACGTTGACAACACTGCCTATAGGGCTTTTTGTGTTTGTTTATTTCTTTACATGCTTACTATTACTGCTAGGGGTGCCAGAAAAAAACTTTGCATTCTACATTATCAGATGCAATCATTGTGAAAGATTATTGTAAAAAATAATCTCTCAAATCCTAGAGGAATATTAGACATTTTGGCAAACAAAAATACGCCTTTATTCAATCATACTTATCTCCAAAAGAATGAGAATGAAGGTCTTTATTTTAAATATATTGGAAAAGTGAGATAGTTTGTGCAATTTGACTTTTTTTGTGTGTATCAGTTTAAAGATATTAGTTAAGGATCATTTTTTTACCCTCTGGTTTCTTTTAATTTCCATAAGGGTTGCAAAACTGTTTGTTCAAAACAGACATATGGAAAAAACACAGAGCGACTGGCTTATTTAGGGATATTGTTCCTCAGAACAATTTCATACAGCTTATTTTTCAAACCTGTAGAGAATGAGCATATTGTATTCAAAGGATTTGGTTTGGATATCAGTTCAGATTTATTGGTGGCACCATGCATAGTGTGTAGGGACAGTGAAAGCTGTTTTAAATGAAAATCTACAAAACAATTTAAAGGGATCAGCTAAATGGTTTGACGTCACTGAAAATACTTTTCAATTTTTTTTTTTTTCCTGGCATTACTTGGACAGGAAAGGAAAAGATCCATAGCACTAATATGTGAAATGAGATGCTACTGGAGATTGATATCAGAATCAAAACCGACTCTCTTCAAGACTGACTGTGACTCAGTTATAGCTTAGTTTTATGCTTTTATCCTAAAAATTATCCACTTAGCAATCTTACCTGCAAAATAAATTCCATACTTCAAGAGCTTTTTTCGCTCCCTTACATTTACCATACGACTGAATGTTAACCTTTTAATGACACAATGTTTTTGTCTCTGAGCCGATCGTAGAAAAGAAAATGCAGAGATAAATTAACTCTACAACACTATCCCAAGATGTCTGCAACTTTTGACATTTTAAAATGCAAAAAAAGTACAACTAAATAACACATTTCATTAGTATTAAACCTAACTCATTCACGAGAGATTTCTCCAAGATTCAGTCAAAATATTACAAAAAGAATAGAGCGTTATTCTTGAACACAAAATATGGGGGAAATTGTAAAACTTAGTTGTGCATCTGGATCGGGGTGTGACATACTCACTAGGTTTCACTAGGTACTCCTGAAACTGTCAAAATTTTTAGAATATGATCTGTACAAAGAGCAGAGTCCTTACAAAGGACAAAGGTATTATAAATACGACAAAACTGGAGATTTGCCAGTGAGACTTTTAAGCTGGGGAGAGAACCGCAATGATAATGTTTTACTTGATTTTTTTTTATCAGTGTGAACACAATCTAATCATCACTATTTTCTGAAAATATCAAACTTTTTTTTTTTTATGACATAAGATGTGACAATAGTGGATGAGGCTGAGAGTTTTGATTCACTGCAAGAATAACCCAAAATACCAAACTGATTGATTTTAGTCGATTGGTCGCTACAGGGCATTAGGGCAGGGCAGGGGCTGGGCAGGAGTGCACATCATCCATTATTTCATCTCATAGTCTGTCCTGTGTCTGATCGTCTTGTTTTGTTTGACTTAGATGGGTGCATGAATAGGAAAAAAAGAAAAAGAAGCATGAAAACATTTAATGGTTAATCTGTCTCAAACAGTCACATTCTTTGTTTGGCTTCATCTCCCAACTAATAGGTATTTGAAAGCCATTTTAAAACCAAAAGTTATTTTTTTATAGAATTAGAGGGTGTGGTGAAATCTGCTGGCACAAGATCATTTGATCGTAAAACATAAAATTTCTTACCAAAGTTAAGTTTGTTTTGCAAACTGTTATTCAGCTGCTTTCATCCCCAGATAGTAAAATGTGTTCAGTCTGTCAAATCTAGGTTTAAAACTCAATTTTAAAACAATTCTTAAACCGCCTCTTTGTGTTGATTGTCCGCTAACAAACAGCTCCTTGGGCTGAGCAACAACTCTTACAAAACCATTATTTTTATTTTATTTTTTTTTTTTTTTGCTTGTTTTATAGCATTTTCAGCACTTGAACAATGGCTGACTAAGTGGGGAAAGGTTAGTCAGGTTTTCACAACTGACTAACCAAAGTTGCTTTGGTACTTGGTGCCAAGTAGAGCCATATCAAAGATTCCAATAGAAGATTGCTTTTTCTTTTCTTTCTGTCAAAATCTGAAATTACAAGAATGATCAAATTGGATGACTGCTTGAAAGAAAGACATTTTGTCATTGTTCACAACTTCTTTACACTAATTGGCCCTCTTGAAATTCTACCAGAAAAATCTACTTCAACGGCATTAAGCCGAGACTAAGCAGTGAAGAGATAGAATCGAGCATAACTGCATAGGAAAGCAATGGCCAGGCTAAAACTAAAGACCAGTCAAACTTATGAAAACTTCTTTAAAATGTTTTTTGTTTGAATTATTTTACTATCTACTTTAGTACTGCTAAATGCTTTTCTAGATCCCATGAGACTGACATCATGCATCATCTTGTAAGCTAGATGCATCATCACACTCCTACCAAGAAATGAAAATTAAGTTACCTTGTTTAAATGCGTCTCTGCATTTATGTGTTGCGTTGGACTCGGTGTTGTGACCAGATGATTCTAATTGTGGACGCATCTCGCCTCACGGTCAACCAATTATGCAAAGCAAATTAAAGCCCAATGCATAAAGCAACACATTTAAGTCCAACTCAAATTGGAGATATTTTGTGACAGTAACTGAGTTTTATTATTGAAAACTCAGAATATTGACTTAAATATCAAAGTTAAAAATCTGTATGAAAAAAGCTGGAATTGACGTATTTCAGCATCTCAAATTCGCATGGACAATGCATGTTCTTATGCTGGTAGAATAGACTGCTTTACATGTATTTAGAAGAAAAATTGAAAACAAGGCCTACTGTAACAAATCTCTTCTTTTATTCTGCATTTTCATTTCATTTCCCCTAACCTTTTTTCCCCCACAACCTGGCATTTATTTTCACTTTTATTTATCATCCCCCTCCTAAATAACACCCCTGCTCTTTCTGTTCCAATAAATCCTCCATACACTATTCTTCCTTTTGTTCTTCATCCACTCTTTGGCACTGCCCTCCCTTTCATCCATCTTTAGGACAAAGAGGTGAACCTGGAACAGGTCCACCAGCGTTTGAACAGCCTCCTGGACGAGGATCTAGCCCACAAGCAGCTGCCAGGTCAGTCAATCGAGATCTCCGCCCTTGACATCGGCAGCATCCAGCCCAGTCAGTCTCTGGAGGCCTTGTCTGTTCGAGACTACCCATCACACCGCGGGCCCCCGCCTCTGTCTGTGACCACCTTCCTCCGGGAGAGCCACGGGGCAGGAAGGACACTGGGAGCAGCCGCCGGCAGGACCTTGCCCCTTCCGCTTAGCAGTGCCACGATGCCCTCTATCCGGTGCAAACACAGAGCACCCAATGGGGGTCTCTTCCGGCAGAGCCCAGTCAAGACCCCCATGCCATTGTCCTACCAACCTGTGCCAGGAGGACCCATCCCAGAAGCCAGAGAGCCCAGCCATGGGACATCTATTTGAGCATGATAAACGTTCACAAACACTCAAGCTCAAACAGAAGAGTCCAGAGCTAACTGGAGTGCCTACAGTATGAGGAGATATAAATAAAGACTACAAAGGATTTTTATTACAAGTTGAGATGAACACATGACAGGACTCTAAAGACTTTAATGTAGATATTTGTAAGTACAAATAAAAAGCAACATTAAAAAGTGTATTTTGAATATTCTTCACAGTTGAGTTTAAAAAAAAAAAAACTAAAAGATTGAAAAAAAAAAAAACGACTGTTCAAAAGGCTTTGTAAATTTTGTTCTCGATGAATAAAGGTGACAATTCTTTGTGGTTGTTTTCTAAGTGCCAAGTTTAAAGATGTTTTCTTTCAGATCAACATTACCTGATTGTACTGTGAGAATACATAGGGAAAAAAATGACATTTCACACTACAAAATACATGGGAAGAGTTGATTTTGTTTAATAAAAAAAATAAAAACTAACACCAAATGACCAAGCTGTGTGTTTGAATAAATATCTCAAAACAGCAGTGCACTGTTACAGTATCTGGGAACTGGGATTAAGGGAATAATTTTGTAATTGGCCTTGCATTCTCTGAGTCTGGGGAAAAAACAGAAATGTTTTCTGTGTCCTGCAAGCTTTCTTTCGAGCTTGCAGATATTGTTAGCTCGATCGTTTTGTTTAAGGTTGCCTTTAAATATAGAGAAGAGAATTGGAATAGTGATTATGTTGTGTTGCCTCATAGTTATAGGTCTAATTTCTTCATCTATTCCGTACGCTGAGTGGGCTTTGTCCATCATTTGAAAATTGCCTGCTCTGTTTCCAGTACACCATTTTCACTGCTTAAGGTCCCTATAAGGTGTCACATATTTCTGAGGATGGACTTTAATCAAGTTGTCTAAACCACAGACACACACACATCTGTCGCTGCACACTGCATTCTTGCTGGTGGTAATAAAGACAAACACACCAGGAAACTTACAATTTACATGGAAGAATATCATGATTGACTAATCAATAACCAACAAAGTTAAAATAAAACTACAATTTGACCTCCTTAATAGTTTCCTAACAGTGCTAATGTAAAGGGGGGCATCATTTTTCTTCTGCAGTGAGATTTGACTATCTTAATACATAGCTTTGAACTTCTCAAATATGAACTGGATAGTTAAATACCGATTGCAGATTCAATAAAACAGTGTGAGATTTATGAACTGTATGTGTGAGTTAAGGTACCATTTTGCTAAAGCACTTGGAATGAAAACCAAACTGAAATTAGTCAAGCATAATTGCATAAAATAACAGTTATACCTGGTTTAATTTATTCTACATGCATTTAAATCTGGGAAACTTATTCTGGTAATTCTGGAGTCACCATTTGACCCATACTAAGATTATATAAACTTATAAGAAATAAAATTAACTATTGCGTCTCTACTTCGAATAAAATCTGTCATGTCCTCTAAAGTATTTTGTCTAAAATTTGTGTAAATGTCTTAACCAATGACGAGCGCACATTGGCAGAAAAGCAAACTTTCCACAGAAAAAAAAAAATCTGGTCCAAAAAAAAAGATACAGATATTACATATATTTACAGGGAAAGTACAATATTCATATTCACTTACTGAAGCTGTTGGCTATATTTATTAGTTGGGGCCAACTATCGGTGTAACAACAGAAAATAATATTAATAGCTACATTGCCAATGTTTAATGCAATCAAAATCAACTGATAAACTCACTTGATGCCTCAATAATCCCTTCACATGCAGTCCAATTTGGCAAAAGATTCAGCAGAAAAAAAAACAACAAATCTGTCAAAATTGAGGACAACTGTTCACACTCCCACCACTCAAAGCAGCCACACATGGGGCCAATATGAACAAAACGCAGCCTTGTGCCAGATTCAGCAGGAGGGACCCACATGGACATGGCTGTTGGGAAAGCAAACAATAGCTGAGGACATCGCAGGTCTGTGTCACCATCTTTCTGTAAGTGGGTACTCGGATAAAACTGGAACAAAATGTGTCACAAAGGCTAGAAAGTAAACTTTACAATCCCCGATCTTCACCAAAGATCTGAAAAAAAACATCTATTCCACCATTCGCTTGTCTGAAAGCAGGTCACGGAGGTAACCGATATGGCAATTTTCGCTCAGAATTGTTTACTTAAATGACTTGAATTCAAGTGAGGAAAATCTTTTAAGTACCTCGTCACTTATTTTTAGAATTCCCATTACCCGTCTCCCGAAACACAGCAAAGGATTGCCGAGGTCACCTACAGCTGAGAGAGTTCAGTGTTCCCTCCAGCCATCATGTACGTGACAAAGGTAGAGAGATGCTCTTTGATAAAACCGTCCTCGCAACTCTCCCGCTGACTTCTTTGACCTGCTTACTTGCACCCACGTTGAGCTTAGAGCTGATGCCTGTTTTTAAGCCGCAAGATCTTCACTCTAATCTTGTCGACTGCCACTACAGGTGCGGAATCAAAACACCTCTGCAAAGTCTGTCATTTCACACTACAGTCACAGTTTTAACTCTTACCTAGCAAACCAGGTTCTAAACTTCAAGCTAAATGTTAAGCAAAGCAACTAAAGACAACAATTTCAACTGCGTTTCTGGTTAATATAATGATGTTCTGTTTGAAGCGTAAAATTGTGCAAGTGTTCGTTGTCTCCAAGCTAACTCTATTTTAATTCTACCTTTAGGATCCATTTTAGTGCATTTCACACCAGAAGACCTCTGCAACTCTTAAGGTGTGAAAGCGCCCTCAAGCATGAAAGCCGTACAGTCAGAACTGAGGACGCCTTTCAAATAAGAAAAATGTCTTTAAGAACAAAGACGAGATCTGACAGCTCTTTTTTGAGGTACTTTAGTCTTCTAGCAACTTTGCGCTGTATTTTTTTTGGGAAATACATTAAAAGTAACCTGATTTGACCTATTTTATTACAGTTTCCCCTACAGTATTAGTGGTGCGATATATTTTTTAGAGTGCTAAAAGTATATTGTTTCTCTATAAGACTGAGAATAAAATACCTACAATATTCTCATAATTCAGCTCTGGACAAAGTCATAGCTCACAATTAATATTTTTATGGAACCAAAATGTCTTATGAAGAGTTCCTGAGGAAAAAAGAAGTAAAACAGATTACCAAATAAGTGCCAAAAGTTAAACAAGTGACACAGTTAATGTTTAGGTAGGTAGATGATTAAAAAAAAAAAAAAAAGTTAGAAAGACCTGATATAGACAACCTAGGCCAGAAAGTGTGTATAATTATCAAAAGAATTAAGTTATTTCCAGACTTCTTGTTCACTACAATATTTGATAGTTGTGATCCTAATTGACATCCTAGGTGGTAATAATTTGCTTGTTAACCTACAACTTTAGCAAAAACCTAAAACTTCTCAAAGAAGTTAGTTCTACTAAAGCACGGATAAATTACTTCCAGGATTTCCAATCAGCTCTACTCATTTGTCATATCCAGGTTCACAAACTTAGATGGCATGACTTCGCTGAACTGCACCACAAAAATAAAAACTGCAACAAGTGGTTAAAAACTTCCAACAAGTTCTTGAGAGTGCATGCACTTTCACATCTGTCAACATTGTGAAGTGTGCTTCCCTGCGCACCGACCCTCAGGAACTTTTTTACATGGCAGTAGAGTTTTCCAGCAGAGCCATGAAGTCTAGATAGCCAGTCTGAAAGAAACCACTGACCTTGTTTTGGGAGTGAAGACGAGTGTTGTCAGGCAGGCGATTCCTGTTTTTGCCCGCCATAAAAAGTTCGCCGTCATCTCTGTATGTCAAGACTCATCAAATTCATGGCCTCCTTCACCTCTACATCAGATACACAATGCACAAAGATCCTGCCTCACTTCAAAGGAAATAAATCCCCCAGAGATACTCTGATAACTTTCATCTCATTTTACTGAAGAGATCAGCTCTGAGACAAATCCTTTTCACACATTGCATAGGGCAGAGCTAAAGTGAGCACGGTGCACCCAGCACATTGAAGAAAAAATGTCATAATAGACACAAATTACATTGAGGAAAAAAAAAACAAAAAAAAAAACACCAAGATCTACATCACTTTGTCATGTAGCACATTAGAACAGGAACAGAGACTTTGCAATTACGAAATTTTGCCATACATGATGCGCATGAATAGTCTGTATAATTAGCTTGTGTGGGCAGTGTGAGGCAATCTGCTGTAAAATAACTTCCATTCGCCCTGCGGGGAGATCGCTGACCGTCTGTCCAGACTGCTGCTGTAGCCTTATTATCCATTCATTGAGCCATTGTACCTTAGAGTGTGTGAAGAGCTTTCACCATAGTTCCCAGGTTATGGTCTGTTTTTTTGGAACCATTGAAAGTGGAATTTCAATTAGCGTAGTCATGTTTATAATGTCTATAAACCGACATAAGAAAAACTTTTCTGGCCTACTTGCCAATTAAACTATACATTAATTTGCATTCTTTGTCTTAACAATGATCATCATGCATCCATTTCAAGCCAACTTTTTCAAATGTGAATTCCCACGATAAGAGTAACCAGGCTCTCTCTACTTCTACAACCCTTATGTTACCATAAGAGCCATCTGTGTGTGATGTAATATTTTTTGAAGTACAGAAGAACCTTTACTGTGACCCACATTTGCTCTGAATGCACAGTTAGTGCAAAGAAAATTGTGTCAATTTTTGCAAAGTATGGGCAAACATGTTTTGACAAGTGACCAAAAAAAAATAAATCTTTAGAATAACTGGGTTCTGTTCTATATTACACTACCAAAAAGAAAAAAATAAACTCATACCAGAAGTTCTAGACTAAATATCAACAACACACAGAGTGGTAGTAGTTGCTTTTATGCAAGTCACTTTGTTGGAATTGTATAAACCAAGTGGTGACTTGAAATAAGATCCGACACACAGTAGCGGCTCGCTGTGGACAGAAAATGATGTATGGTGGTAAGCGGAGCCAATCCAAGGCAAAGCAAGCCAAATTGCTGCTTAAGGTCCACGAACTATCAGGGTTTGCATCTTCATTTGATTGTTTCGGGGAAAGTGCCAGCATAAACAAGCAGGGGATCTGTAGCATAATACATTCTGTCACCTCTAACCTTTCTTTTGGACTATTGAGAAGGTTAGTAGTTAAAATAACAAATGTCTTTCATTTTTATAGATCTAAAATTTAAGGTCCCTCAGTCATACTTTTAGCAAACCCCCACTTTCAGCCCCCACCCTCCGTGTGTTACAATTACAATTGTACAGGTAAATCTAAACAATCTCAAAATATTATTAAAAAAAGTTAACTATTTCATAAATATTCAGTCATTTCTCAAAGTGAAACTTGAGTCGTGTAGATTCATTACTTGAGTCGTGTAATGAATCTACACGATTCATTACAAGTCTGTCCTTTATTTCTTGTAATTTTGATGATTATAACTTCCAAATGTATGTTGATTGATTGGACCTGCTGCAGCATGAATTACTGCATCATAGAGGTGATCAGATTGTGGCACTGCTGGGGTTTAATGGAAGCAGAAGTTATATTGATAGGGGAATTCAAGCTCATTGGTTTCACATTCAAGTTTTACTTTTTTAAAAGAGTGACAAAAAATATGGAACTTTTTTTTTATCATGTTCTAATTTTTTTAACTGCAGGTGTACTATAAATGAAACAGTCTCTTAAGTGTGTACCTACTGAGAATCAATGTATTAGAGTATCTGAATGAGAACAGCAGAAATATAAATCTAGCCACTAAAAATAAAATTTATGCGAGCAAAGAAAACAAGTAAGATATGTAATCAATTTGCTAATTGTTTAGTTTAGTGAAACTTTATTATGGACAAAATATGACAAATTAATGAGAATAACTTCATGTTGGAGTTCTGAACTTGGCTCACAATACTTCTGGAGGTGAACTATGAGCATGAGTTCATTCACTTCAACATTGGCAAGACTGGGTTAAGAACTGGCTCTACCCTCAGTTATGGAAATCCTCAAAGATCAGGGTATCTTGCTTAAAATCTAAGACCTAAATCCAAATCTTGCAACTGAAAAGAAGACGCAAGAAATGGAGGCAAGTCGTTGAGACGCTCCAATCACAATGCATTACCTGCTCGGCACGTCTTTGCAAGCTTCCAAATACCGTTGAGGTATTTTCATCTGGAGCAGAATAGAGAGCCGATTGACTGACAGACTGTGAGGACCTCAATGGAGCCAGAGGGTGGCGAACCGACAAACTGCACAGTTTCATTCATGAATAGAATAAATTAGTCAACAGCTTCCTGACGAGAAGAAAAACAAAACAATGTGAAAAAGCAGCAAACTGAGCGTCATTTCACACCAAGGTAAGAGGAAAGAACTTTTATAATGCACACTGTTGGGAGTGCGAGATACCCAAACTTCTTTCAACAGAAGCAAAGAAAACTGAAGTTCATCTTTTTGTATTACAACAAACACTGCAGCATGGAAAACAATGAATTTTTCATGAAGCAAAAGGGCCTCTGCAGTAAGAGCACAGGTGTTACACAATGTTATTTCATATTGGTAAAGCTGCTTAAGTGCTTTACTGTTAAATTATGTATTATTCATGCCTTATTAAACAATTTGTTGGACTTCTCACAGTAAATACTTCTACATTCAACGACCTGTATTTAAACTTTGAAAACAATTAGGGTTTTTTTTAAGCATTAGGTTGAAGACCCTGCAGCTTCCTGGGTGTAAATCTTTATTCTGCTAAAATTGCAGTTTGTTCACAGTCATGTTTTAAAGGAAATGTTTTGGAAAGCTAAAATAAAGATAAATTGGTGACGCATTTGGACATTATACATGTGGACGTAAAGTTAAAATGAATGTCTGCAGGCAAGTTGCTCTATAATTAGTGGGGAAACATTTTGTGGCCAAATTCTCATTTCTAGTTTTGTAAAGTATTGAACAACCAATTAAAGCCAACTAGGATGTCTCATTAGGAGCTGTAAATATCATAAGATATGAGAACAGCACACATTTGTTTTTCTAGATTTTCTGGCTTGTCATTAATTGTTAATATTGGAAGCAGAAATGGCATAGCATGCATGTGTATTCATAACAGAAATTTTGAAGATGGTTGCATAACAAAGAATAAATTGTCATCGCAAAGAAAAGAGAAAAATGAGGGACTGTTTCATCAGTTTGACTGCTTTAAAAACATCTAGTTTTCAGTCAAATATGCTTTGCTGAGAAGGATTATGTAACTTAGATTTTTTGGGGTTGAATAAACTGGATGTAGAGTTAAGTCCAATATTATTAATTTCTCTGAGTTAGATTTAAAACTGTTTTGATTCATTCAATCAAGATGCTTGTTTCTGAAAAGAAATCAGCAAGGAATCTCAAAAAATGAAAAAAAAGGATCATGCATTTTAAAAGAAAAGGTTATATTTACAGCTTTGAAATGGAAATGTTAAATTATTTGCACTCTTCTCTATATAAAAGCCTAGTAATCTGAATGCTTCCATTGATATTTTTGTTATTTATCTGCATGGTGAATTCTAAATCAATGAAATTAGGCCACATTGCCATCACACTAAATCTTTAGATTATCCCACAGATTTAAGTCGGGACTCTTGGAAACGCAAAAACTTTAACATTATTTCCAGTAAGTCAGATGAAACGTGCTGATAAAATAAAAAAAAAATACTTTAAACCTAAATCTGTCGAGGATATGAATAGTTTGGGGCTTAATTGTATGTATATACTGTTTGGAATACTCAATTTGTGGAATTTCAGGAAAATATTGGAACCAAGATGCATATTTGTCTGATTAAATCTGATGTTCAGTTTCCTTCAAGGAGCAATAAGTGGCTTCAAAAAGGCAAAATATTTGTTGTTAGCTGCAGGTGAAACTTCAGCGATGTTATCTTTTTCTTGTGACATACATTGAGTTTAACTGCAAAGTAGGTCTGTAATGTCAGGGGGTTCAGGTACTCTACCCTCAATAAGTTGTACACCACAATGCACGGCAATTAATTGTATTTCTATGGACAAGATAAAGACTGTGAGCCAAAACAATAACCTCGAAGCTTTATCAGATCAATTAGCAATAACTCGTTAATGACTCAACAGATAAAGGATGTTTCCTCTTTACATGGCACAGACGGCTACATTTGAAGGTTTGCGTCATTCTCCTTGCCTGATTTGCATGTACAAACCGTTTTTCTGTTTGGCAAAATTTCCGTTCTTAACATCATTTCTGAAGCATTTGAGTTGCAGACAGTTTTCTCTGCAACTCAAATGCTGAGGAGGGCTCCCATGAGGAGGGCTCCCAGCAGGCGTGCAGAGCGCCCGTCTTCATCCACGTCCAAGTCAAACGAGTGGCGCGTCCTTTTTTTTTTTTTTTCTGCCTTCTAGCTGCAGAAAAACAAATTAATATTAATTATGAGGCCAAACATGCGAAGTTCCCTTGCTCCTACCTGTGCAGTGGCGTATTAGCTGTGTGATAAACAACTTCTCGCTATTTAATAAATAATCCAAGAGAAACACAGCATCCCGACAGAGCTATGAAAGTTTTATGCACTGTTCTGTAGAGGCTCATTCTCCTGCTGGATAACAGAAATAGCTGGTAGAATCCTAGTATTTCTCAGTTTCTTCCAAACACCCCTGCCCCTTCCTACCACCACCACCATTTTTGCCTCTTCAAATATGTCCAAACGTATTTTTAACTCAGGATGCTTTGGAGTTCAGGGTTTGTATGCATCGTCTTCATCCCCTGCACACCAGCATGTTGCTGTGCAACCACACTCTAAACTGCGAGTCTCACTGCTTCTTCCCCTGCAAACCAAGTTAATGAAGATGTCATTTCTATAAGAAGGGAAGCAGAGCTAATGGTTGTCCAAAAAATGAACAAAATCAGTTCGTAGTAAAAGACATTTGAGCCCGTGTTGCTTCAGCTCTTCATGCTGAATAACTTCTTCCATGAACACACTGCAACATTATTGGTTTTTCCACTGGTCGTCATTAGCAAGTATTATTATGTGACCAAAGCATTCCCATTATTGAACTGCACATAAGGCTGGTCCAATATCATTTTTGTAATATAATTAAGTCATTGTCAAGTTATTGTAAATTATACATCATTGCCTCTGCCTGCAATGGCTTGGGATGCTTTCCTATTCTTGTTGATGACGGTGGTCATTACAACTCAGTAAAATGCAAACTATTAACAGCTGAAACTTTATATGGCTATAAGTAATAAAAAAAGAGTTTTAAAAAAATTACCTAATCTTTCATATCAATTTTTATATAGTCTAATCTATCTGATTCTGTGACAGCATGGGAACTAGTGGCCTCTTTAAAAGTAAAACACATTGGATTGCCATCCAGCTCTTGAAATAATGGATCAGAAGCCATGGCTGCTGGAATCATCAGGGACCTTTTGCACTGCAAGGCTGGTTCTGGTCTGGGCTCAAACCCGGGTCCGGCATTTTCGCAGTAGCACTTCGAGCAAATTAACCTCATCAGATTTGTGCAGAAGCAAAACCTCTCAGAAAAAAAAAAAGTTTGCAGCCCTAATAGAGAACCCTGAACACATTGTAGCTAGCACAAGAAGGAGATACATTTTTTGATCTCTGTGGATCAGCAACTCTCCCACTACTCCAATCAACTCTTCTTCAGCTTGTTTATGTGTTGGCAGCACATAATTGTTGTGAATAAGAAATCTCTAAACAGAGAGACAATGAATTACTGTTTTAGTGTTTCAGTAGAATAAGGTGAAATTATATCAAGGCAAAAATAAAAAATGAAAACGGGTGTCTTGCCAACATGGCAAAGAGATGATATAGTAGTGTATTCCCTCTCATATGGAATGCAATGGAGGCAAAATATTCATCATACACGACAACCACATAAAACCACCCAAACTTCAAAACATCTGCTTCTGCATGTCAAAATTCACAGCAGAAATTAACAGATGATCTTTGCTTTACAGTGTATGTATTTTGCAACAAAGCAACAAGTGTTCAGTAAGCAGATGGAGAAGCATAAAGTTGAAGGGTTCATGTAAATCAGTGATTTAGGTGGCTGCTCCCCAAAATACCAACAGCTGCTTTGTCCAGTATCTAAAGCTTTCCAAACCTATGAATCAAGCTAAACAAATTCACAGTGGAATCCCAACTTCAAACTATGATTGTAAGTGCAGTTATACAACACAATGTCTATCTATAGAAAAACAGTCCAGTCCTCTGGGTTATTTTTTAAAAGATGTGCGTACAAAACCCAACTTCTGCAGAATACTTTAACGCGCTTCTGATTACACTGCATACAGCAGTTCACTTTGGGGTACGTGTGGCACCATGGAGTTGTGGTTTCGATTCTGGCTTTCTTCCCTGCTACATGTCAATGTGCCCCAGGGCAAAGCACTTAACCCCGAGCTGCCTTCCAATGCGAGTATTGGTGTAAAAATCTATGCGTGTTTGAGTGCAATTGGGTGAATATGACTCTACTTTAAATAGCTTTGGGTGGTTAGTATTAGGGATGCTCTGATCAAGTTTTTTTTGCTGCCAATTCCAATCACCCATGAGGCCGATCTCTGCCAATCACTGATCTTTGCCAGTCGCCTGGATTGACTGTTAATTTTTCGTTTTAGGTAGAAATGATACTAAGTGATCTGGCAAAATTAATAATTATCTGGCAATAAATTCACCTAATTTAGACATGGACATGCAAAATGCAGCAGCTATTCAGTCAAAAGGACAACTGAAAAACCTGCAATCAGTAAAATAATATTTAACAATAAGGCTCTCAGTGCCATAGATTATTAGTCAAATAAATCTGTCTACATCAAATAATGTCAAGTAATAAAGGAGACATCCATTCAAAGTCAAATTCAGGTTGCATTAAACTAAACAATCCTGAGTTACTAAATCATAACTTCCTGATAGCGTGCCTAGCTATCAGGAAGTTATTAATGCTGGTTCTGATTGGCCGTTTCTGACTGAGCTGAACACAGGAAGGTGGGAGAGGAGATCGATTATTTTTCAGAGATCATCTGTCTCACGTTAGGACGGCAAAAGTTTTAATGCTTTTTTTTTTTTTTTTTTTTTTTTTTTTGCTTAAGTTACATTCTGCAGCTTTAAGGAGACTTTGAGTGTGAGAGTCACTCCTGGGTGAAGGTTGAGCGGCGCTCCGTCTGTGAAACATTACCACCAGTAGCGCGTAGCGGCGGTTCAACAACAAGAACGGCCGCTACAGCTCGAAGACTTGAATTATTTTTCGGTTATTCGTTTAGGTTTCTGACCGTGATGCTAATCCGGGTGAGTGTTGGTAGTTGTGCGCTGCTTTACTGGCCGCTCCGGATCTCCTTTTGTTCCTGTATTAAGCCTCGATGTAGCCGAACTCCGTCAAGTGCTTGTTTTTTAAATGCCATATTATATTGGTTTTGTTTATGCATTTTGAGGTAATTGTCTGCCGCAACACGCGAGCGTTATAGTTCCAAACGACAGGATTTGTTGCTGCGCGTTTGTGCAGTGTGAAGGAACGAGGAGATCAGCTGCACACGCAGGCTGAGAAGTGAGATACGGGTGATCGTTGTGGTGATCGGCATCAAGAGACAGTGATCGGCGATCATCGATCATACACTTTTTCAAGGAAATCGACCGATTATGATCAGTGGTCAATTGATCTGCATACCTCTAGTTAGTATGACTAGAAAAAGTATTACATATATTCAATCTATTTTATCATTAATTCTTCCATTTACAATATAGAAAATTAAAGGGATCTTCATGCTTTGTTTCAAGTGTTTTCTTTGTTTTTGTATTATTTTGAATGCTTCAATTTTTCACGAAGCAAGTTATTCGACAGCATTATTAAGAGAGCAAAATGCCAAAATAGTACAATTAGAATTTAGAAATATGCAACATAAATCCCAATGAGCCCTTCTATTGTTGTTCAAAGCAGACAAGCCATTTCCAAACACACTTTTACCATACAAAAACTGCTTTTATAGTTTCACCCCCCAGAAGCAGCAAGCGCACTGCAAATATTGGATAATGGCCTCTGAATATGCAGAGCATGATTTCAAGCGCTTGTAGACAGAAAATGGTTGTTTACTTGATAAAAGATCTTTCTAATGGGTAAAAGCTGAACATATATGTGATCCCTTAATGACAGTTGTTGTCAAGGTTACCTAACTTGAGACCTAGTGAAGACCTCACTAGGTCTCAAGGGAGGTCAGACCAATCCTACTACTGCAAGAGGTGTCGATACAAACAAGCACAATATGCTGAGAGTGAGGCTCTCAATGTCTTAAACATCAGGCATATTCTAAAATATTGAAACCACGTATGAAAATAGTATGAAATAAAAATATGTCATGTGTACAATAAACTGTGCCTGTTACCACCATATAAAATGGGACATATATCATCAACCTTTTGTTCATTCAATTTTCACTAACATGACAGAGCTAAAGATATTAGTAGCATAATCGTTAATTGGGTAGCACATGTCTTCTGACAAATTAAATGGCAGAGTAAATGTTCATATTCTTAATTTACATAATCCAAAAATCTAGTTTAGCCAAGATCTGAGTTTTTAATTTGTGAAACAAGGGAAATAGTCCCTGTGTGCTACAAAATACAGGGCTTAAAGAATATATTTTGTCATTTTTTTAACAGGACAAAGTGTCCTAAACTTTGCTCAAACTAACTAGACAGACCAACAGCACTTTTATCCACAATGTCTCTGGAGTTCTCAGATCGTAGACTGCTTTCTGGGTTTCGTAACACAGGACCTCTTCTCTCTTTTGTAGGCCAATCAGTCAAGAAATTGTTTTGTGTTGTACACGAGAATACTGTCAAAAAGAACAGTGATTAAAAAAAAAAATGGTGGAAGTGTGATGGATCACATTGGTCTCACAGAGCAGACAGACCACAACAAAGCTGCTGCGGCCAACAGCATAAATGTACTTATCAAAATCATTATGATCAGTGGTAATATTAAGTTTGGCAACTTCATTATTAAATGAGATCAGAAATTATAGTCGGGAAACAAACAATAATTCACTCAGCAATATTACCCTAGAGATAAAAAGCAAGACACTGTAGCAATTTTGTCTTGAAAATGTGAGGTTAAATTGAACTGCTTTCTACATAGTTAGATATGAAATGAGCCTGTTTTGTATAGTGCCACAATCTTTGTTGTAGATTAGTGCCCTATAAACAAAATGAATATAACCTGTGCTTCTGTAAGCACAAATGGAAATCAGTTGAAGTAGTTTCGGGCAGAACAGTATGAGGAGAAAAAGTAATGTAAAAGTTTGCATCAATTTGACAATTCTCTCAATAATCCAGCACCAACAGCTTCTAAGAAGGCAATAAAAATATGCTGCTGCTTGTGTTTGACTTGGTTAGATTGAATTCCCTCCCACATCTTCAAAGGTCTGGGTTCAAACCCGGGTCCAGATAAGAATATGATTGCTGTTGATAGGTGCCAGTAAAGAACATGACATGTAATCTTGTGAGCACCAATAATCTCTATGGGATAAGACTGTAAGATGTAAAGGACGTTTTGCACTATACAACAAGAGCCTTCTTACCAGCTTAAACTAACAGATACCTGAGTGATGGAAATGTTTGAAAGTTTGTTGGATGGAACAACACTTCTGTCTGAACTCGGACGTTTCTGAGGTCAGAGAGGTGTCGAGATTTGAACAGACATTTACGAAGCATGCACACAGGTTTGGTGAAGATTCAGGCATTTAAAGTAGCAAAAAATAAAAAGCAGTTACATTTGTATTATGAACTTATTCTTGTAGTCATTTTTCCTTCAGTGGCCAATCAGACTCCACCAATAAGGACCACCCTTTTCACAATGAGAAAATGCAAACAAAAAATTTCCATTAATGTTAAAAGAAATGAGTGTGGCTTATGTTTATTATGATTCACTGAAGTGAAGGGTTCCTTTCCCACCAATACAACCACCAACAGGATGGAGGAAATAAGTACATGTAGAAAATTGCTAAACAGTTTGCTTTTGTAAAAATCTACTTGCCCAGTTTCTTTTTAAACTAATCTCTTCCTTTTGGGCTCATGCCGTCTTCAAGAGCCATGTTACAGAAAACATGAACAGCTAAGAGCAGTTTGACAGTCAAAAATATTTACGACTTAAAAGTCAGCGTACATATTTGTCGCTTAGTGCCTATATTCAATCTGATGAACTGTGTTTAAGAGACAGAAGTTCTAGAAATAATTGGTATGCTTGCGGCAGCCTGTTAGACCTTGCAAAGCTAACCCTTGTACAAAGATGGCAGATAAGTAATAGTGTTAGGCAGGCTATCATGTAGCTTGAATATCAATGTCAGATGTGGTGAATATGGTCACTCTACTCAATGGAAAGAATGGGAGTAGAAAAAAAAACAGAACATTTTTAAAGTCAGTATTTGAAATTCAAGTTAATGATATTCAAGGTACATGCTGACGGTTTGGAAAAATTGGTATCCTCTACAAAGCTGTCATCTGAAGTGCTATCTGTTTGTGTATGTGTTGCCAAGTGGTTTTATTTCCATACCAGCATGCAAGTTTTCTCAGCAGGGCAGAACTAAACAGCTGTAAGCTTCAGTGGTTGCTCTGCCAAGTGAATTAAAAGTGGTATTAAGGAGAATTAAGAGTGTTAAAACAGGGGATAATTGCTACCAAATGGTTTTGCTCATTTGAATATTTGCTGAATATATCCTGGTGGTTACCGCTTTTAATGTTTTCTACCAGCAGGTTGGGTACAGGTGATACCAGGTCCCCCACCACTGTTCCTTTTAACTTTGGGATGATGATGGAATAAAAAAAAAAAAAAAAACATCATATAAAAGTAGATTTTGCCTAACACACCCCCTTTAGTATACTGCGAGTATAATACACAACATTATTTTAAGTCAAAATAATGTTTTGACTTATTTGTTTTCTACCCGCAAAGAGGGTAGAAAATGTTCTCTTGATGTTGATGAAATGACTGGCACTCAGTATGAAGCAATCTGCTATAGACAGCACTACCCAAAATAGTCCAGTGCAAAAATACCAAACTAGCAAAGGTACAAAATGGTAGAGATTAAATGACCAACAACAAGCTGAAGCATTTGTCTTCAAAAACTACAAAACTGAAAATTATGTTTATTAATTTACATAAATTCCTTACCACAGACCACAAAAAAAACATTGTGTCAAACAGCCAGAAAGAATTAGCAAAATTCTTCAGAATATGTTCCATTTGGAAACATTTTAAAGACTTTATAGCCACCTGA
This sequence comes from Girardinus metallicus, assembly GCA_903067095.1. Lineage (NCBI taxonomy): Eukaryota > Metazoa > Chordata > Actinopteri > Cyprinodontiformes > Poeciliidae > Girardinus > Girardinus metallicus. Next base: position 26,129 of record CAEGAE010051974.1, on the reverse strand, counting down.
GCTCAGTCAGATAAAACTAAATTAAGTCATATTTTGGGTAATCTATTTTTAACAATATTAACCCCATGATGCTGCATGGTGTATAGAAAACAGTCAGTGCTAAAGACAGACAGGAAAGTTTAAGTCTCTGTCTTAAATGAAAAACATTTTGCATCTTTACATTCCTCATGTGCGAACAGAAAATGGAAAGAAAGCTTTCAGATTCTCTGTCAGCTCTGCATTGGAGCCTCTTGCAAGTTCAACAAAGAATGTCTAATTTAGCTGTACTTTCTACAAAATTAAAAACAACAACAAAAAAACGACACTGAAAATCTTGTCAACAGTGTATGTTTCAGTAGAATAAATTGTAGGGTAAAAAGGTTTTTCTTGAGACTTGTGACCAAAACAGTGCACATTTGACATTGGGGATTGTTTTTGGATCATCAGTGCCAACTACCCTTGCAGCGAATTGAATAAGATTTGACAAGAGAAGTCCAGTTGCCTTCACTTAAAACTCATTTTAGATTTTTTATAATTTTTTGTTTTTCTCTTACTTGTAGGCGCATTCAAATCTGGTTTTTCCCTTGCTAAGTCATTTTATTTCCATCTGTTCTTTTAAAAAAATTTCAGTCTCCTACTTATGCAATTCAGCCTTATTATGCAAATGAGAAGGGGCAGAGTCTTAAGGGAACTTCTGCCTATTGGTTAGTTCATATTACACAATGCATAGATCAAATCTATATCCCTCAAGCTACAGTTACAGCAAGATGGATACCTACGAAGAGGTCATCAGTGAGCTAAAGCCTCTAGCAACTTTATTTAAAATCAATGCTATAAGTCCAGACTTTATAATTTTTTGCTCGGAACCTCCATTCCTGTAAATGGAATTTTGTTTTGCTACAGAATAAATGAAAGATTTATTTGTTCCGACTGGTTTTTCATAATTTGCAGGAAGCGACGGCTGAAGTTGGCTTCTGAATGCAGCTTCGGACGTCCTCCCAAGTTGGCGCAGTTACTGCAGGGTAACCTAACACTTGTGTTTGTATTTGAATTACTATGAAACTTGCAATACCGTCCCAAATACAGGCACCAATTTCAAATAAGGTGTCATGACCAATTATGAACTGTTGTTCATAAATGGTCTTCAAGAGGACCAAACCTTTTTTGGTCCTCTAAAAGACGATGGTTTTGATTACAATCTGAAAAATATTTTGAAAAATTCAAGAACTATGGATACTTTCATCAGCCTCTGTATATGTAGGTCTTATTAGTCATTATTTTCTTGCTCAGGATGTTTATTTCTACCAGCTGGACCCTGGTTTTTCATATGTTTCATCTTGGTCCAGGAAAGATGATCTGGCAGAGCGTTGTGTTACACTCAGTGAGGTAACTAATTAAGTAATTGCATAGTTCATAAAAAAGCCTGCAGAGCAAAACACACACACACAAACGCACACACGGGCCAGCTGCCAAATATCAGTGCTTTGGTTTCTCATATTTTGAAACACTTTTTAATGCCACAGCAGCTTCTTAGGGTTATTGACCTTCAGTGCTAAGAAGAGTGGTAGAGAAACAAGGGAAATCAGGTGCAGGTCAGGGTCAGCATATTCTCTCTCTCATGCACAAACGCGGATTGTACGCCAAGAGTCGGTCACGGTGCCTAGGGCATAGCAGATGCCCCATCATATGGGCAAAGCCAAGGAGAGGACATGGTTTAGATCTTATTAGGAAATTATAAACATCAGTTAATTAGTATCCAAATCATGTAATGTCCTCAGGCTTATCCTGCTGCACAGCTTTCATCCTCGTTCAAAACAAAGCTTTAGTGACAAGACATTTCCGCTACCATGAGGGAAATTTCATCTTTTGTGGAAGCAAGGTTCAGTTTATCAGTTGCTTGACAGGTTGAATTCAGTAACTTCAACAAATCACAGAATCCCATAAAGATTTTTCTTAAAGTAAATGACCCAAGTCTCACATCCTTTTCAACAATGGTATAAAAATAATAATAATGATAATAATAAAAGCAGACTAAAATTTTGAATTACCAAATATATGGGTTTCACAAAAATCTAATAGGTTTTTACAAACAGTTGTGCTTTGCATTCTGAGGTATTGTCATATGTGCTGTTTTGTCCCCCCTGAAGAGTACAAGTGTGACAAAGGGAGCATTCCAGCTCAATAGTGTTCAAAGCAATATTTTTGACCCAGAAAGTGACAGACTACCCACAAGTCATGATGAATATTTATTAATGATGCCAATGCTAAAGTAAATTATGACAAAAATAATCATTGCCTTAAAAGTTCAAGCTGGCACAATTATGTTTGTTGCTTTTTGAGGTTTTCCATTTTTTTTTACTATGAATGTTACACACTTGTAAAGAGCTGGCTATATGCCATGCCTGTGTGTGTTTATAGTTGCTGATTGTTTTCTTTTTTTTTAGAAAAAAATACTTCTTGCTGATTTTATGTAGAAATATCAGTATCAAGATGTCTTAGAACTACAAAGTTAATCTCAATTCCATTGAAATTTGTGCAAAGTGCTGAAATCTGTACAAGAAATGAGATCTACAAACTTTACTCTGTTATGCTGTCAGGAGGACAAAAGTCAAAATTCCTGTAAAACAGTCACTTGTAGAGCATTTATCCAGTTTAACAATTCTGTTATGTAGACATTAACTCTTCATTTTAGATGAAGATTTTCTAGTTTCAATGGAGATCTTTTTCCAAAAAAATGTCCTAGTACACAGACACACTTAAAATTACATGCTGAAGACTTAGAATTGTAATGAATATTAGATTTTTTTTTTCCTACCACTTTTGTAATCCCTACAAAACAACAATAGTTCATAATTAAATACAAATATTCTTAGCAAAACCAGGAGATAGAAATTTGATAAATTTTTAAATTAAGCAAAAGACTGAAAAAAATTGGTACTTTTCTTATTATGTATTTTTTCTTAGTTTCTGCTAATTCTGGTAATAATATGAACACCGATTTGAGAGGTACGAGAGAGCCACTAAAGTCGTTTCCATAGAAACAACTTGACATGTCTTGTCAGTGTCACAAGATCATCAGCAACCAGGGAATGCTGAGCAGCTAAAAAGAAAAAAGGGACACCTGGACAACATGTGGGCCTGTGAGATTTTATCTGTAAGTGCAGCATGAGTGTTACTTTAAGTCTTATTTTTAACCACAATTCTGCTGAAGACACTCTCCCGCCCTTATTTGGAATTTGAGCTGAGGCTTTGTGAGCGAAGAAAACAATGCCATTCCCTCCCCTCCGATTCCTAAATGACTCTGATCCATATAAGATGTTTATCTGCTGTGTCCAATCAAACCTGAACATCGATCCTTCCTCTCCATCAATGTAGCTGTGGCAGTGCAAATTGCCTTTATCCTTCACAAGTGTGCCATGAAAATCTAACCATTCTCTTCCTGTCAAAGAGCGTCACAGAGAAACCAGCCTCATCTGTGACTGAGACATGGATGTGTGGCAGTCTTCATTACCCAATGCAACCCACAGAAGTTTCTTAAAGAGAATACTGTTTAAAGGAGATCGATTATCTATCACTGTGTCTGAAAGGGTGGATACAAGGAGAAAATTACACACCAGATAAAAGAAAAATGAAATCACAAGTGTTTAAGTATCACAATAGTGGCCACTACTACTTGGATCATGTACCATCTAAGGCCAAATTTACACTTTAGTTAACCTGACATTCTGGTTGTAATCCAGTCACTTGTTTGCACGTCTCCAGTGATTAGCACCTTAACCGGCACTTTTTGAAACCAGGTCTCGGTGAAACATTTCAGGAACACTCCCCGCATAGGTGTGAAGTACACCACAGGGTGAAAATGCCTATGCACAGAACACACGGTGCAGCGCCACCACAGGCGAGGGAACAGGTTTTTCAATTAGTTTCGATCGTTTGACTCGGAGCAGAGTGAAAGCGAACCGCATCAGCTGATAATTTAACAAAATATTGCAATTTTGATCCCCAATAAAACAGAGTTTACAGGACTATCAGGTGTGAAAACACCCCAAGAAAATCAAACTCTTGTTATAAGAAAACAAGAGTTTGATTTTTTTTGGTCTGAATTAGTTTGATTGCACATTCACACTTCCCCAAACAAACTAGATTTTATAGGCGAACATACTACAGTTTGATTAAAGAGGACTAAACAGGGCTGCTGTGAATGCACCATAAATTATCTTTACTTGCATTGTAGTAATCGATTAGACAATTCAATAATATATCATGGTGCCTGAAATGTAGATGTTCTCCATTTTATGTCTATAATAGTGGAGCAAAAAAAATATATAGTTCACATTCCAAACATAATCTACTCACTGCGTACATGTAGTTCCCCCTCTTTGATGTGAAAGACATTCACTGCAAGCTTGGATGTTTTCTCTATTACATCAATATTATACAAGTCAGTAAGTGAATTTATAAAATCTGTTCAAATAATACGTCAAAATATATTTAGCAAGATTAAACAAAAATTACTACTATATGCGATATTACAAGATCTCGTCATAAGATCCAGCTGCTGCTACTTCCAGATTAACAGGTGTAAACTAAGGATGCCAATGCTAAAATAAATTAGCATTGGCTAATTTACTTATTCAATTAATTAAATTAAAAATGCACATTACTTTCTATTAACTTAATTCACTAATTAAGTGAATTAAGTTACATTTCGTGTTGAACATCTTCAACATGAATTGTTGAAGATGTTCAACATAAGAACATCTTCAGCATAAGATGTTGACCACAAGATGTTCAAAATCTTATGCTTAGCATCCTGAAAAATTATTTTGTAGGATGTTAAATAATTTTGCAGGATTTACGTTCATCTTAGAGATCAAGGTGTTCAAATTCTTATGGTCAAGATTTTGAACATCTTGATCAGAAGATGTTCAAAATCTCATGTTTTACATCCTTATATAAGATGTTCAACATCTTGTGTAGGACAATATATGTATGTGTGAATGATTAACCTATGACCTGTTGGACAGTGAAACATCTACTCACGGCTTCAGCAAGGAATCAACTAGGGGTATTTGGATTTAGGGCACCTTTATATCCTCTTTACTGAATTTGTTTTTATTATGTCAGATTGTTTTTTGTTCCGTTTGGGAGCTTGTGTGATGTGAGGGGTTAGCTGTAGGTGCAGGTCAAACAAGTTCAATTCATACATCGATCCAATTTATTTGATTTGTGTGTGTGCGTGCATAAGGGGGCGTGTGTGTGTGTGGGTATTAGAGACAGGTTCTGTGTGACCTTTGAACTTTTTCTGCTGTTTAAATGGTTTTAAAATTCATGGGTCAGAAATGAACCATAAGACAATTGTTGTACCCTAGAGGTGTACAGCCGAAATGGAAACATAAACAAAAACAAAGTATCACTTTTTCTAATGATGAGCTTAATATAGGAAAAGTCATAAAATTTCAAGATGGAAAAATATTGCTGAAGGTATTTTTTCTACAGCTAAACATGCTAGTGGGTCACTTTTGACCCACAAGACAACACAAGGGTTAAAGTACTTTGTGTGACAGCCTTTTGAATAGATTTCTTCAAAGAATTTAGAAATGGTGACATATAGTAACAAAAGTTACAAACCATTTATCCAGCATGATGACAAAACCATGAGTGGAATGTTAGTCACTGACCAGACATTAATTTAGCTTATCGCAATTGCTAAACTAAATCAAAGGGTTATTTCATAGTTTCACAAAATCTTTCAATCGCTTGTAAATGGACCACTACTTTTTACATTAAACAAAATGCAATATATAGACAAGTGAAATCTCGACCAAATTATTTGTCTTCATACTGGTAAATTTGTAAGAAAAAAATGATTAGCCTAATTTTTAGAGGAAGTATGAAGCAAAAATTAGGCATTTTGCATCCATTTAGTTTTGGGAAAATAACTGTCGTTGACAACCTTATTTTAGTCCCACCTGCTAAAAAAAAAAATATCTGCCAGTTGTGTTCCTCATTTTAGCTTGTATTTTGACAACAATCAATCTACTTCACCTAATGAGCAAGCTACAAGATGTCACATTTGCATACAAGATTATTCACTTTCAAAACTTTCAGCGAATACCAGTTTGGAAGTTGAATAGTTTGATAAATACTTTGTTTTTTCAGGACCATATGCTGCAGGCTTTGGTTCAGGAGCACTCATGTTATAAATAACAAGCAGACAATTAATGCTTCAGATGTGCCACTTTGATGTATATGCACAAAAGACCCGAACGGATGAAGAGAACAGAGTGGCTCCTCTCAAATCAACATGAATGTAAAATGAATCCTTTTGCATTTCAGAGAGATTACTTATATAACAGATCTCAAAAGAGAAGAACAGCACAGGGTGATTCAGCAGCAAAGCTAACAACACCTTGCCTTTTTTTAAACATGACAAGAATCATGTATTTTTGCTCAGAAAAAAAAAAAAAGAAAGTCATTGTAATAACTTAAGACCTTTTTCAAACTAAAATCCTTCTGGCATTACTGTAAGTGCCGTTAGTGTTTACATGCATCCTGTCTTATGAAATCGTTTGCAACACAACACCTGCAATACAGAAACAAAAGGTTTTCATATCAAACAAAATGAACTGCACAAGGATGAAAGCTGCAAAAAGATTTGTGGTTGTATTTGTTCTAGATTTCTTACTGAAAGGGAAAAATCATCTACAATTTTTAAACAGTTGGAGACGCCGTCTGTAATTAATCTGCATGTGCTAAGTGGAATCCCATCTGTAAAGTAACACCCACATATTTGAAGTTTAGTCTGAGTATAATGAGTGCTAGGTGTATGATAGCAAGGATAAATGGACAGCCCCACAGCAAATTTACAAGTGGCCACTGATATAGTACAGTATTGAATGCAATACAGTTGTTATCTAGAGTAATCCTTATGCTATTCATAAAACTTTACTTTAAGAGACCTGCATATAAGACAGACAGTAATAACTGTTTCAGTGAGGGCAACTTAAATGTTGCCTTAAGATGGAGTTACAGTCACACTTTCGAAGGTTTGTGAGCGCGAGCCAAGACAGTGGTATGGCGTTATTAATAGTTAACGCGTCGGAGCCAAATGTTCAGAAAATGAGGCTTCATAGAGGGTTTATATAAATACCAGTGCAAGGGTGTCGCGCTGAATTACAAAAATTCAGAGGTGCACAACCAGGCACTGCGACAGCCAACACGCAGGGGCGGGGCCGGCACAGAGGGTGCACGCCCCCTCACAACCTGTTCAACACGCCAACTATAGCCATAGTTTTACAGATCATGAAGAAAACCTGTCACTCAACAAAGCTAATTTAGACCTGTCAAAGATCAGAATCACAGTCTAGCCAAAAATTATTGTAATGGTGCTTCTCAGTCAGACTGTGGTCAAAGGGTAGTCGTGGTTGAAGTGAGAACAGGGAGTTCAATTTCAGCACAAGTTTTGTTAGTGATGCTTGGAATCTTGCGCTATGTTATTTACAGGAAAGAAAGTGTTGACGCAGAGCAAATAAAGAGTCTTATAATATACCATTGGATACATGCTTCTTACAAATGAATGTAGACTGTGTACACAGTGTGTGCACATACGTCACTTAATGAACTATTTAGTCTGCCTTTTGTTACAAGCAAATTGTGTAACAATATGCACATTTGAAGGAAAGCATCGTTCTCTCTTGGAAATGACTGTTTACAGCCTGCAAAACACCCAGCACAGAAAATAGTTGGCCCCAATAGTAAACACAGAAACAATAGTAAGCATGTCAAAATATGATGGATAGAATCTATAGAGAAAGGATGTTCCTTACCCAGATCTTATTTACTTTGATTATCAACAGGGTATACAAGCTAAATGCAGTTTATGTGCAGAATCTATGGATTTAAATTAGTCTCAAAAGTGTTTACATAGGAGGAAAACAGTTGATGTCAATGCATGGGGATTTGCTGAGGAGTAGTAGTGTATTACTACTTGTGCAGTTTGAAATGTATAGATTTGAGAAACTGTTTACACATATGTTCAAGCACATATTCATGCATCGTGTCATACACATTTGTAAATTATGTTGAACAATCTTGCAAATCTTTTACGTTTGTGGATCTTATGCACATACAAATCTTGTATGGCTTCTGAATCTTTGAGACTGATAAAGCTAACAGAGTGGCTATTTTTGGATCAACGTGAATATAAAATGAATCTTTTTGCCGTTAACTACATGTTGCTAAATAAAGGTTAAGCCACTATTTAACCTTTGAAATTTATGAATGAATCCACCCAAAATGTGGCATAAGTCATGTTTTATGTTCCTAAAACTGACCATGCACTACCCATGACAAGCAGTCAGCCTGAATGGTTGTTTAAAAAGTGATAAGATTTAAAAAGGATCAAACCAGATAATATTTATTCATTTAAATTCACAATGCAGTGGTGCTCATTGTTGTCATCCAAACCATATTAGTCAAGAATCGTGTGGCTGATTAATTGGTTGTCACCAAATATATATTAAAAAAAAAAAAAAAAAAAATCTAACTTGCAATCCTTTGACAGTCTATTTGTTTGATATGAGACACATTTAATTGGCCATAACGTTAATTTCAACATGTCAAGTCGGTCCTGTCATTTGGCAAACAGAAAGATCCTAATCTGTGGAGACACCATTTTAGATTTTTGGAGAAGCTATAGTACGGGTTAGAGTTACTGGTGTACAATGGTGGAGCTTGATCATTTCACAGATTATCTGTCTCATATTATACCGTCATGACATGGTCAGTTTAAAAAATATGTATAAAAAAACAACAACAACAAAAAAAAACACTTTAGTAAGTTACATACTGCAGCTTTAAGTGGTATAGAATATATTTTTTAGAATTAATATCCAGTTTATTTTTTATATCATAGTAGATATTAGGTTCTGACCCATCATTTAAAGGTGATTTTAAGAGCTCTTACATCAAAAGGTCCTTGTGTGTTTGTCCTGCACTGAGGAGTCCAGACTTTGACTGAATTTTACCCAGATGGAATTCCCTGGAATTGGCGCTGGAGAAGCTCCGAGTCCAAGAGACCTGGCACGAACTGCACAATTCTGTTGCTGTCAGCAGCAATCAGATACTCAAACACAGAGCACAGCCTGTTTCCAGTTTGAACACTGAGGTGCAAGCCGTCACCTTGACAGAGAATACAAATAAACCCAATCTTAAATGTGCACAAAATACAAACAAAACCACATTTAACACATTCTGTATGGCTGTGTTGAGCAGAAGATGTTTAAGACGTTGTATCATAAAAAAAATGTGCATGGCACAGCTCAGGATTTCACAGGCAAACTTTATTCCCTCTGAGAACAGCCATAATGTGATAGATAAGCAACTGTCTCCAAGCACAGCAACAGGAAGCCATGCTGGCACATTATTAAATATATCACTATCCTGGCAAAAGTGATTTTAAATGAACTTTACCTCTGGATAACCTTACTGTCACAAATCTAAGCTAAGACATATCCTATCTCTATTGAGACACATCATATTTCAGACACATAAGTCGTGTTAAAATATGGAGAAATTCATTCATTTTATTCTAATGGAGGGTCAAACTAATAGGACAAGAGTTTTGTACAATATTCAAAACAGTTGTGCTTTCGCAGGGGGGTTGGTTACATTTTAATAAGACTGTCCATAAGAAAACAGCAGTCAGCTAAAGCATAAAAACTAACCCTCTAAAAACCTTAAGCCCTTATCATGGACTGTGGCTGGATGAAGATGGCATTTAGTTACATATAAAGGGAAGATTTGCAATAACATACTTATCAAAAAAAAAACAAAAAAAAACTACATAAAAAATGCATTGTTGAATACATCAAGCATTATAATTCTTGTGACCATAGATTTCTAAGTGTTTTAAAACTCCCCATGTCTCGACTCGCCAAAATACTTTCTCTGCATTTGGATCTTAATTCATGGAAAATCAACATCTCAAATAAAGCCAACTCCTGATAAACTGGTTTGATGGGATATGTCTTTCAAATTTTATTACAAAAACCAGGGCCCATATTAATTTACATGGGTTTTGATTACAAGAGTAGTACCTCGAAATGCCATTAGCTCATGCCATGAACCATGTCAAGTGTTAATTGGGTGATATAAATAGCAAACAAAGCGACTGTTCTCGACCTTCTCACTAGTGATTTCAATTCATGGTTGTTAGACCATGAACTGTTAGTATTTCTTTGATACCCTGTATGCTAAAACACTTCCGCCACATTTTTACTTAGCAAATAATTTTACCAGACATATAATATTTTAGATATTAAATCCTAGAAAAATTTAATTATACTTTTGTTGTTAGCCACGATTTGAAAAGATAAGTAATTTCTTTTTTCCAGATAGGGCGAGCTTAGTTTCAATGGTTTCCTTTTTCTAAAAGAGGAAAAAGAAAGCTTTCCATTCACATGAAAAATAAAACTAGTGCATTTTCATGAGAGAAGTTGGTACTTGGTGACAAAATCCATTTATATTTGAATAATGTGACTTGGTATCAAAAGGCTTTCTCCACCATTTCCGTCAGGACTGTCACCCACCAGACTGCAATAAAGCTGGTGCCAGAACTGATTTATACCTCGTATAGAAATGTGAAAGATTTTGATATTCCTTTACAAGAACATCTTGAAACATATTCAAGATGTTTGATAAAAAAACTGTAACAAAAGCATAACATCGGTTGCATCAATTATTATAATGAAAAAAAAAAAGTACTGGTTAAACTGAGCAAACGACTAATGGTCAAAAAGGACAAGACGTCCATAATATTATGTTCAGGGACTCATCAAGTCAATCAGTTTTCAAAAGCATTGGAATAACAAAAAGAACATACAGGGCTACTGACTGCTAAGCATTGCCATGGCAACATCCAATGTTCTCCCTCATTTTCTCTTGTTTATCTCTGTTGCTTCAAATCTTGAGAAGCTGGGAGAGCAGAAGATGGGAAACAGGGAGAGGAGAAAGAAAAACAAAAAAAACATTAAGGTTTGGTTTTATGATAATAGAAGATTGATTTATTTATTTATTTATTTAAAAAAATATAAAAACAAATGACTACAGATAGGAAGAAGTAAAAATCACTCATCAAAAGTGATTGGAAAATTATGCAATGAAATGCATAGACCAATGTCAAATCATGTTACTGATCCACTGTATTGATACTTAAAACACACATACTTTCTGATATGCTGTAATCTTCTTTGTTCACATTTTCTCATTCAGTGTTCATCAAAATGTTCATATGATGCTTTCAAATCCTTCCTTTTCAAATCAAATCACCAAATCAAATTATTCACTTAGAGTCTAAATAAAGTAGAATGCAATGCTTTGGTCTGAATTCCTCATTGTAGCTCCACAGACCACTCTTTTACACCTGTTCAGAAGCGCGTCTTAGAGCAACTCGTTTTGCTGCGGTCTTTTTAAATGTGAGAGACCAATTATGTCCCGCCATCTTCTAGGTCACAGAGCGTTCCACTCCACCCCATTAAGCCATTTTTGCAGTTTGATTGCAGCGATACGATTATCTAAAAGTTTATTAAAGATGTCAACAACCGTCCATACATGTTGGAGCCAGAATCTGATGGTGACGAATTTATAGAACCATGTATCCAAATGAACGCATCGCAATAGTGTTATTACTGTAATTAAACCCTCTCCACCCAACTACCTACAATATGGAGTGTAGTTTAACTGCAATGTCCATGCAGTTAAACTACATATTTTTTAAAATGTTATTTCTACTGCAATGTGATTGAAACAAAACCTTGATATGATTAAGCAGTTGGCTAACAAGAGCATCATGGACATCACTGAATGCATTTGGATCACGTGATCTCCAAAACTAAAACAAAGCCAGATAATTATATGCAAAACATGCAGTAGTTGTATCCTCAAGAAGGCAGCTAGAACCTAGCATACAGTGCTAACAAAGCAGAAGGTACATTGCTACTACCAAACCAATGGCCAGGATGTCATTTTCAACACACAAAATTTATTTGAGTAAAGGCGTCTTATCTACTTTTCTAGGAGTAAATGTACATTCAATTGATACACTTAATAGTAGCAAAAGTCAGACAAAAACATTTAATTTTGCAGCTGTTTATTGCTGTCATATTTGTGCACATTGGTACATTTGGCCTCATTGTGCTGCACTGCATTAGGTGAAAGAAAGCAGTTGTATCCTCATTGCTTACTACACAGAGCCAAAGAGTCGTATACTAAAAAATACTTTTTTACTTAATTTGTTGTCACAATATCTAATGATCTAAGTCTTAAACAGCAGCTCGCTCACTTTTGGCAAAGAAATGTATACGTCTGGTGTTTTTGCTTTGATCTTGAGATAGTTTGTATTATGGCAGCTGCCTGAACGGTGCACAGAAGTGAACTCAACTTGAGGCCCGGGGAAAATGTGGAAATGGAATTTACAAAGAGATTCTGTTACAATATTTTAACCTGCACCAATTCAGTGTACAATTCATGCTGAAACTGAATGTAAGAGAAGGATTCTATATCTGTTTATGTAATCCTATCTGGATTGCCAGATAGGTATTTTATATTTGTCTGTGCTAATTTGTTCAATAGTGCAGGTGTTTGTGTTGCCTCAATTTGTAGCAGCCCTCAAAGAATATTGTGTATCATGTCCATATACAAGTTTCAAACAGAAACTAAAGGGCCACCATATTGTACCTTCTCCCCTTTTTTATGCTTGCTCGCCCTTAAGAGTCAATTAACCACAAAAACAAAAAAAACAAAAAAATTTTAAATCTAGTAAAATTGCAACTTTTGAACTACTCAATAATAAGATTGTAGAAAGTCTTCAGATTATGCTTCGTTGAAAAAAATATGCAGTAGCACTCTAAGGACGTAGAAATAAAAAAAGATTGCTAAAGCTTTTCATTAATTGACATTTCAGGTGATAATTTGAAGCAATTAAATTGCTGTTTTTACTTACGTCTTCTCTTATACTTTAGCATATTTAATAATACATCAATTTACACAATCGTGTTAAATTGAATTGGGTAACAACTGAATTAAACAGGAATGTGGTGGACTGTCTTAAATTGCATGGTAAGAGTATTTGAATCTGACAAGACTCCAATTACAGTTTGAATTGATTTGGGCTCATTTGCTTTTCTATAAAGGAACCTTAAGATGACTTTTGCAATACTTTGGGAACAAATCACAGAGTTAATTTGGTAACTTGTGTGCCTTTCCCAAGTATGAAAATGCTCCAAACAGGTTTTATTTATTTCCAGACTGGAAATGGCCCACTGATTCTATCAGGCGAAGACAAAACGGCTTTTTGAAAGCAAAGAAATGTCAAGGCAACTCACAGGCAAAGAGAGGAGAAGACAGCAATGGTGGCTGATATCTTGGTATAATGTATTCCTTTGGCTTGTTATCACTTAATAGGCAAGCCTAGAGTTTATTCGAGGAGTGCGTTTCATTCATCTCCATAATGAACCGGAAGCAACAGTGCAGAATTAGCACATACATTCTATTGATAAGTGTTGCACAAGCCTCACTAGCACTACACCACATGCTTCAATATTATTACAGCATCTAGGAAATACGGAAATTTTGTCTTTAATACCTTTATGTGACATTTTTTTGTGATTGAAGCATTAATCCCAGAAGCCATAGTTGTTATATACGTTCATCAACATGATAAGTATAAATGATCAAGAACACATTGGTATGAAGAGAAGGTGACCAATCTGTGGTTGGCTTGTTTTCACTAACAGGAATAAAAAGCCCGTTAGTATTTCTTTGCCTGTGGCTTCAAAGCTTGCAAGCAATTAGTAAACCTTATTTTAAAAGCTAAGAGTAGCTGAAAATCATGTTTTGAATTTAGAAATGTCAAGACAGTTCTTATCAAGATTACTCATTAAATTAGTAATGGTGGCCATCAGCTTTTTCTTGGGTTAAACAAAAAGTACTGTGGGAAATTTCTTGCCAGGAATTTTCTTTTTGGTTTGTCATTTGATCAAACCAATATACAATATGATTTTTCATCCCAAAACCCACATTGTATTTTTGGGTTAACTGTCAGAGCTCGTTTCCAGTTAGAGTTGAACTCCACCAAGGTTTCCTTTTGTCACTGATTCAGTTCATAACATTTGACAAGATTTCTATATAGAGTCAAGTAGTGGAAGGAATCCATTTTGGTGGCCTTAGAATCGAGTTTCTGCTTTTTTGCAGATGATGTGGTCCCATTGGCTTCAAAATGTCGTCTACAGATTTTGTTGAAGCAGTTTGCAGCCAACTGTGACGTAGCAAGGATGAGGATCAGTGCCTTCAAATCCAAAGCCATGATCTTGAGCCAAAAAAAGTTTCCAGTTTGAGTTGGATATTCCACAAACTGGGCGGGAAAAGAGCCAGACTGCTGACAATTTTGATGAAAGTAAAGCAAAAACAACAAAAAAAAGAAAAACACATACCATGACTAAACTTAAATAATGTGCCATTGTTTTTAAGAAACAAAACTGACTATTAACAGCCAAGAGAGACCAGGAAACCGTCACAGTTAAATTCTTAAGTTAAATGTCTTTAAAAAGTCATGCTTGATATAGACAGCATTTTAATAGCTAAAGGCAACATGGTTACAAGATTGTGCAATAAAATGATAATATGTGCCCGCAAAATACAGCATACTACCACTTTAATACACTCCATGATGACAGCCAGCAGAACATGCAAAATCATCATTTAAATATGTAGGTCTACACATTTGCTTCAATTAATTGCACGTACAATCTTTGTAGATTGAGCACAACACATCCACTAATTGCACATGCAATTCTTCTTTTTTGCACAAGCAATTTAGCACTCCTTATTTGGAGTCTTTCAAGATTAGCTCCAAGCGTCTAGAGCACAGGTGTCAAACTCCAGTCCTCGAGGGCCGGTGTCCTGCAACTTTTAGATGTGCCTCTGCTGCACCACACCTGAATAGAATAATTAGATCATTAGCAAGGCTTTGCTGAACTTATGTACACAAGGAGGAGGTAATTAAGCCATTTCATTCCAATGTTTTGTACCTGTGGTACATCTAAAAATTGCAGGACAGCAGCCCTTGAGGACTGGAGTTTGACACCTCTTGTCTAAAGCTACTTTTACAAATATGATACAATATGATGTAAAAGTGGGCTTTTTTTGTAAGGTTTGTAACTTTGCCCTTTTTGCCAGTCCCTGAACTGCAGTTGGTGATACATTTACTATTTAGGAACTAAAAAAAATAAATAAATAAAACCTGTGTTCACTAAAATACTGATGGAATTGGTAAATCTGAAGTTTCCCAGCCCAAAAAAATGAGTTTACAAAAGAAAAAAAAAAAACTATCCAAAGAAAAAAAAAAAAAACTACAAACGAGCAGAAGCAGATGCTTTTACCGTTATATGTTACTTATGTTCGTGATGTAATCTAGCACAATCAGCAAAATTAACAGCATAAAATTGTTTTTTTGTGACAATTTCTCCAAGGTGTTTTTTAATGCGATGGCTGATCAAAAGTTTAATTTTCACCCCAAAGGGCCATCATCACAATTTGTGGGTACGCAGTAATTTCCCATGGCAAACATGCAAGCTCTTCTTCTGTACTGTTTGGATGACATCTATCTGCACTACTCCCCTCTTCTCACTCAGGTGCTAGATTACAAAAGAATCTATTTTTTTCTTCTGACAAGGTCGACAACTTACATTCCCTACCTCATAGGCGCTTCCTATTACCCAATTACCTGAAAATATATGCAGTCTCCTGGGTGCTACAGCTATGTTTTATATGCACTACATGCACTCTCTTGCAGCAGTTCGCATTTAGAGTGGTGTCAAGCAGAGTGGCCAGAGGGAAAGATATTTTCAGCAGGTTCAATAAGACCAGCACATAGAGTATTCTCTTTAGAGTGATATTGCAGAATCTGACTTGCATTGTCAGCAAGAAAACAGATTGCCTTTTGTGCATTAGGACTTCTGATCAACAAACAGAACAGGATAGCATGAAAAATCATACAGTGTATACCATTTTAACAGAAGAAATGCTATAAGCTAGTTCTTCAATACAAAATAAACTTGGTAGAGCTATGACTGATGAATTCTGCGCCATGTCAATATTACAAGTGTTTAAACTTAAGACATCCTGACAGAGATCCTTGTTGGCATTCTTTGAATACATTAAAAACTTTTTACAAAATAACGTTTGTTGATCGACCTTCAAGCTCTTGCCATACACAGGTAGCCTGTTGCAAAAGTTTGGGGTGTAGTTTCCAGGAACATCGATTTGACATCAGAACCGTTAACAGAATTAGCCTTTTTGTTGTGTCCAAAGTTACAGCTCTGCAATATGCAAGCTCATATTTGGGAAAAAAAAAAAAGAAATATGTGGATGGTTGCATCTGTTCTGCAGCATGTGTTTTCAGCCTTGAGTATCAAATCGAAGCACAAACTCAATGTATTGCTAATCTCACCAGAAAACAGTTGTTTTCCCTACTTGAGTCCACTTTAAGCCCTTGACCCAAAGAAAGCCAAGAAAGCCATTAGTGCGTCACGGTCACATTCACCTGCTGCCCTCACCAACATGTCCTTCACATGAGAGTGCCTCAACTCACATTTGAGAGCGGAACAGTAAACAGTGTTCATGGCTAAGGATCTTTCAAAATGTTTTGAACACGTGCAAAGATTTCTATGTAAAAGTCAGGCTTATTTTGAATCCAATGCCACCTGAAAGACCGAAGTTTACCGGCATCAGTAATTAATTTGTACCCTGTTTGTGTCCCTTGAGTAGAAAGCGTCATGATAGTCTCAGAAAGTATGACGAGAAGACAACCTACCACTATATGGCACAAAAACAGCCTGTATCCAGTCACACAGTTGAAAATTAGCCCAGTACAGAGAGCAGATTTAGAAATTCAACTGCTAGAAAAAAATGAAAAAAATGTTAAGCAGCCATTACTAAAGTAAGTTTTCAAGTTAATTTTGTATACAATTGTTAGTATGTTCACTTTCCCATTTGTGGCATTTAACAAAATGTCATGGCATTGTAACAACTGTCAGCTTTAGCTAATTGAAAAACGTAATGATTTAGAATTCGAAAAGCCCCAAGGTCTTCCACAACTAAAATAGATCAAGATGAAAGGCAAAAATTTACATGTTTATACAAAAATGTCCTTGTTTATTGGATTTTATATTTCAATTTATTTTTGGTGATGAGGGGTACGAGGACAAAAGGGTTGAAAATATTTCAGTTCTATGTAAAAAGAATAAGATCCTCATAAAAAGAAAAAAATACAAGGTTTATACAAATGTAATTTTATCATACTTGGACATGACCCTTTTACAAAAAATACCAACAGATATGGGTGTGTCATTTAATTTATCCATATTGAATATTTGTTTTTACGCTTCAGCTCACCAAAACTTTAAAAGGTGAGAGTTGCAAAGAAACATAAACTCAAAGTACTTTCTTCTTGGTTACTAGAAAAATAAAAAATAAAACTCACTGTTCTTATTATTGCAGCCCTCAATTACCTCTTCTAATTAAAAAGGAATCATCCTATAACACATGGGAGAAACAAATAAATCCACAGACAAAAGTAGATGCAATAGAAAATATGTACTGTGAATTCAATGCAATAACACTTTATTTATCCCAGTGGGAAATTAAATGTTGTTGCAACTCATATCATCCAAGTGTCTTCAAAGAGTTGTTGCAGATTGTGATGGTGTGGGCAGGAAGGATCTCCAATACTAGATACGAACCTGAAGAGGCCTTTGATTGAAGACTCTTGTATGACGGTCATGACTGTCATGATAAGCTAACAGCTCAACACCGAGGCAGTGGATACTTTATTCCAGAATAACGTGTCCTGGATGACGGCATCAGTTGTTGCCGTCATCAACAACTGATGCCGTCATCAACACAGCTAGTCCACCTCTTCATTATCTGGTTATATGGGTAGAAAGCCAAGTAGAGGGACGGTGGAATCAGGGAGATGATGTCCACTGTGACCAATGAAAGATCTGCTTTAAATTTGAACATATTTCTTCCCTCTCTCCACTCTTTGGTCCTGCATTCATCTGCTCCAAGTTGTAAAAACAATATGTCACCTTTACACATCATGTAAATTGTCCAAGAGTTTCAAGAAAAAGGCAAAAATCCAGTTGCAAGACATCCAAAACTAGAGGGAATAATTTTTCAAACATGCAATGTGTCAACCCAAAAAGAAATTATGAACTAAAGTCACAAAACGACTTTAGTGGCAGAACCCTGAAGAGCCACTTCAGAGTTCTGCCACCAAGAGAAACACAATCCTAGAAGAAATGCAAATAAATATACCTGAAGTACAATTATCTTCAGATTTGAATAGGTTTCTCGACAGTTCAGTACTGGTTTGCTAAAGTGTCATTTAACATGTAATGAACAAGCAGAACAAAACCTGTATGGGGAATTTTTATAGAAGTTCAGACCTCATACAGGAAAAATAAGAATTTACACAATTCAAAATGTGAAATGTTGAAGATAAATGCAATGCTTCTTGGATATAAATTTTAAACTGAACAAAGCACAAAGAATTAAAATGCAGAAATTAAAAACGGTGGGGAAAACTGAAAATAGGAAATGTAAAAACCATGTATGACTATGACACCACATTCACTCATCACTATGGTGATGACTTTTAACAAAACCACTGTAAAATAAGGTGTGACCAGCCTTTCACTAAACTGATGTAAGCAGCTCTTTGCTCAGGTCTAACAGAAAACAGATGCTACTGCACCTCCCAACTTATGGTCTAAAACCAGTATGTGTGTGATCCATACAGGAAATGACTCAAACTGAGCTACTTCATCCTCATTTATACATATCTTCTTTTTACAATGGGACACCTAAGAATGTATCTTTGCAAATCCGTAAACCAGTCAGCAACATTTTCCTTTTTCCTCTCTCAGTGGCGTGGATGGATTGAAGAGTTATCTTGAATTAACTGCTGCCAAAAACCCAGTCAGTGTACACACTGATAATCCACAAAGTTGGATGAAAAGGGTGCCAGGCTTGTTGAAATGCAACCCAACAAAGCAGAGTTTAAAAGAGTCACAGTGTCTCACCCAAAGCTGCAGTTATCAAAAAGGCTACATTTCTAGGCAGGTCTTAAAATTTTTGGAAAATATATATATATTTCTCTGTGTCCTTACACAGAAATTGTGTAAGGTTTTTAAAAACTACATTTTCATTTACCAATAATTAAAAATTAGTGTGTTGAAATTTCTCATTCAACCACGATACATTAGTACAACATTAGAAATACATTGAAAAATACAAAGACAAGTAATTCAATTCATTGTGAAAGAAAAACATTTTACTGTACACCCGATCATTTGTATGATAAGGTATTTTTTTTTGAATCAGATGAAGCTAAAACTGCCACTAAAGGAGTTCTCGGTAGAACATGTCTATAGAAAGTATTTTTGTAACATCTTGAAAACAAAATGTATATTTTTGTACTGTTTTGGCTCAGTTACTGCTCCGAGAGTGTTCTTTTAGCAATTGGCATTTATTTGAGTGTGTACACCAGTTAGCAATCAGTTACTATAGTATATACTTAACATTTATTTTGATAATTTAATCCCGGTTAATCGTTTCAGCCCTAATATTATGCTTGAAAGAGTTGAAAAATGTTTGTCTCATGGTTTTGCATTTTTATTTTAGAGATTAAATACTTTTGAACCGAGGAACTGTGCGACACCAACAACTTTCTATATGCAAGTATGTTCCTCCAAAGTTAAAAGAATGGATAGTTAAAACATGAGTATATATGAGCTTTCTTCTCAAATATTAAGCCAGACCTAATAATTTACTTTTAATGCATATCCTAGCGCTTCACAAAAATTTGTGTTTAGAACTTGTCCACAACACATCTGATCAGTGCATTTCAACGCTATAAGTATGTAGCTATAGGAAACAAGATTTTAGGAGTCAATTAAAAAAAAATTATAGGTTTGGTGCTAGTTTACAGCTGGCTGTCAAATCAGAAAAATAAATTGAAGAGTGAACCTTTTCCTTGACAAGCCGTGGAAGGGATGACTTGTGGGATTTACAGTCCACAGACGCCGACTCGTGCTTCTGTAGCAGCTATATGGAAAGCGCAACATATAAATCTTTCTACTGAGAAAGACCACGTGTACCTATGCCCCACCTTCAACCACAACACATCTGGTGTTGTGGTTGAACACAACACCAGATGGGATTTAAATCCTAGCTTTTTGGTGAATTTGCTCCTCCTCGAGGGACTATAATCAATGAATCAAGGCTTTCGTCTATTAGTCCTCAATAATAAAACACAGAATGCTTTTAAAAGCACATGTACTTTGAGCACACCGTTGGCCCGGTGTGCTGGTGTACAAAATACACATTCGGACATGATTAATCCAAAACGGAAATCTCATTGCTTCATTATAATTTACAAAGCGCATGCAACAGTACAGCCTGGTGCAAGTTTTCCCACAAAAGCAGCAAGGACACTTGTTCCAAGCCCAATTTGATGACAAATTAAACCTTGATGGTAAATGCTGCAACAGCTGCACATGAAGCAGCTCCTCTTTATGTCCCCTTACAGCAATTTCATGTCGCTTCACACAGTCTTGTCCTTTCTACCATTCCCGTTTTCACACATCATTAAGTTAGAATTACAGCTCAAGGGTTCCCTGCCTAAAATCTGTCCCTCTGCTTAAGACTGGGTAACTGACAATGGCCAGTTTTGTGGACTGGCAAAGCTGGAGTAAAATGGTTTCCAGCTAGTTCTCACCCTCCTTTCAATACTGGTTCACTAAAACAAGCCATCATTATCTCAGGTACCTCGTTAAGTTTTAAAAAAACCTGCATAATAAAAATACTTTAAAGCAGGACGCTGTCATTTGAAGTTCATTACTTTATTTAAACGGCAAGAAAACAAAAGGGCCAGCTTCACTGCAGCTCCACACTCACAAGAAACAAACACGGGCAGCTTCTACGAGAGCCGTTTCATGTTTCCGATTAATTAATAGATAGGCGTATCTCACTGCGTGGGAGTGTTTCACATAATTTGTCCAGTAGTTTTAAGCCACCCTTTTTCAATGACAACTAAAAGGATTTAATTTAGTCATTTATTAAGATGAGTTACAGTGGCAGGATGCAGTATTATTTACAGTAAACACATTATTTATGAGCCATAATAATTTTAGAGGCCCATTTTATGCCAATATCTGAAATTCTTCCTTCTATTTATGTTTGCAATGGTCTTGCAGTGCAGTATCTAGGAAAAAAAAAATAATAATAATAAGAAAAATACATTGCAACTACCTTGTGCAGCAATTTTGTTTTTGGCCATTTAGAATTTTTAAATAATAAATAGATATTTGTGTTTGTAACAGCTTAATGATTTTTTTTTAATATGTAAAACAACACAAAATTGTATTCCTAATTCTTTTCATCTGAAGCAGTTTTTGCTAAATATTTTTATTTCTAAAAAGAATTGGTACTAAGATGCTCTTTACATGCAAATATTTCCATGTCTGTAGAAGACAAATGTCTTTAGTTTCATGTTTGACCACAAAAACCAATTTCAGAATTTGACTCTGCTGATGCTTACAATATTTTATCAAAACTACTCGTATGTGCATGCACAGTTTTGAGTCCAAGCCTGCAATGGTTGATGCTGTGTGAATTATAAACAAATCTTCAAGGTTTCGTTTATGCATCCCATAAAATTATTTCAGAAAGAAATTAATAAGGTCAGTTCTGGTATAATGCATTAAAGATTTTTTTTTTTTTTCTGAGGCTGTTGGCCTTGGTAGCTATTCACTATACATTTCATTCAAATTGATGAGAAACTTGTAGAAAAAAAAAAGTGTCTGGCTCTTTCTTTCATGGTGACATGTTTATTTAAAAGTCGTAGAGTAAAATAAAAAAAAAAGTAAAACTTAATATTTTGTTTCGCTGTTAAGTTATACGAATGCTCGCTCAGTAAACCTAACATGCTTTTTCTACCTTATATTCCTTGACTATTTTAGATCAACTATCTCTGGGAGGAAAGCCAGAAATAAAATGTTGACAGATCCAGAGATATTTAATCCACATGAGGTAGTTTGCAGCTCTGCAGGACAAGGGCAGTATGAAAGGTAGAAACTTGTTCCTAGACCTGATAAATTTTTCAGTTGAAGAAGTTTGCCTCATCTCACTGCATCAATTCACACACCACTGTTTCTCCCTTTCTCTCTCTCACACACGCACACGCACACACGCGGCGCAGACACAAATAGGCAAACAAGTTGTATTAAAAGGCTGCAGTCGACAGGTAACCTTTTACTCTGGCCCACTGCTGCTACACCAGCTGCTGCCGCTTTTGAATCAGAATTCCAGCCGGAGCCTGAGGCGAGACTTGATGAGGAGAAGCTCAACAAACAATGAAAATTCATCAACTGTGTAATCAGAGACACAGTGAAAATGGTCATTTAGGTAAGAAGAATGAAGAGTTTTAACTGACTAGAAGCTAGAACAACAATGACAACAACAAACTTGGTACTATTCGGTGGTGAAGTTAAATGCTGAGGAGCTGCCACTTGAAAATTGTTGTTGCATTCCGCCAACAAATTTGTGGTCCTAAAAATAAATAAATAAATAAATAAATGTTACATAATTTTCAAATAATGCCTCTGAATCTTCTGTGTCAGAAAACAAGTGCAGAGTTCAGGGTTAATACAAAAATCAAACCCTTTATGCACAAAATGCTTTTCTTAAAGCTGATATTTTAGATCTGATTTTCTGAAATGGAACAAAACTTTGTACCTTCACAAAGTTGAAATGGGTGCCTTTTGAAAAAGTCTGCACTTTCCATACTTCTTTAAACTTATAGAGCACATATGTGCTTCAATGGAAGTCCGACGTTGCTTAAAAGATCAGTAAATAAAAGATTTGCTCAAATGTTTAGTGCTTGCTCTAATTTCACACAGATCACAACAAGTCTACCTATTAAGATTTATATTACTTGTAATTCAAGATGTCCCAAATTAAAGCTTAATGTGGAGATACACCCATCAGAATTATGAGGTCAATCTTAAATCTCTAAAGTTGATTCTACTTGGTCTTAAAAAGCTATTAAGAGTTTCAAGAGCTGAACTGAATACATACCCCCTGCCCCAACTTTTATTCAGCACAGTGACTTATTTTGAAAAATATATCAAATGATTAAAGAGCAGTTTTTTTAAACTAGCTTTAGTATTTTTTTTTTTTTTTTTTATTAATGCAGTTGTTCAGAGTGGCTTGCATTGCTAAAAAAGGAAACTCCAAGTGTGCTTCTGTTACAGAATGGTGAAGAGGAACATTACATCCTTGGCTCAAAACGAAAACTAGTGAAAAAAATGCAGCAGAACATAGATTAAAAAACATAGACTGATGCATTTCTGAACCAAACGGTAGCTCCCAGCTACAATCTTTATAAAGAAGCCAACAAACAGATACATCACTTGAATCCTCATGAGTAAACTGAGATACGGAGTTATAAAACTGTCACAAGAAGCTATAGCAATGTGCACAATAGATAATGTTCAAGGGGCAATGTCCATGCTGCTCTACACATCGATTTCCAACATCTCACAAGAGGACATTACTTTCTATTTTCCCAAACATGAAACATCCTTAACAATAGATTGACGGGCTTGTGCATCATCAGCACAGGGGTACATGATAAGCAGTCTGTGCACTTTCAATTGATTTGGTGTTGAAGAAACATTCATTTCAATTGTCAAAGGATATGGAGGCAGGATAAACAGAATTTTCCCTCTCAGCTCCACATAACGGTTGCAGGCTTCAATACCTTGCACCAATAAAATCATGAGCAGTCCTAAATATCCCGGCATATTTACCTTGGACAAGGGTAAGCAAGACAAACTTGAACGTTAGCTCAATTAATTACATTTTCATTTAAAACTGTGCTTTATTTCAGTCATCAAAATAAAAATGTGAAACAGCATGACACATTTCAAGCTTATATTTTGTTCATTTTGTTGATTATGGCTGACAATGGAAACCCCAATATTCTATTGTCAGAATATTTACATAATACGGCGAACTGAACTGATCGCTCATGGCACATAGATGTGCAAGAATGAAAGCAGGTGCAGTTCTGTCAGTGAAAAGAATCGGTGAAAAGAAGCTGGGGTCTTTGTGAATAGGAAAAGAATAAGAGCCACTGGAAGAGCACACACATTGGCAATTACTCCATTATTTGAGGGATTTTTTGATAAAAGTAGTCAGTCACAATTTTAGGACGCTGTTAAAGTTATAGAATGAATAACAAAGTCAAATGTGGTAGGCAGATGTGGACATATAATCCTTTTAATAACTGGTGATACAGCCAGAATTTTCCATTTTGCATTAAGTTTTCAAAGTGTACTGATTATCATCAGAACCCTTTTATCTATCTGGTTAGGGAACTTTCAGAAAAAATTAAAGAATTGAATTGTGTTTGCCTGGACACAAAAACATGTACTGGTCATAAACAGCAGTATGAAGGTTCACTTGTATGAAAAAGATGAAATGAAAGAGAGAAAAGAGAGACGATAGAATCAAAAAGAAGTTAAAGAAGCTGACTCACAATCCAGATGGCAGAAGTCAGGTTGCAGAAACGCGATGGTTAAGTAAGCCGTCTGTCAAATGACATGCAGACACGGAAGATGTAGATATTTCTTAAACTAAATTGATAGAGATTTCATCCCGCAGGCCGATGGAGCTGACGCTTTTCCCATCATTGTGCCATTTCTGTGAAGGCGCTTTAAGGCAAGAGTCAGTCAACATCAGTGTATCCCACTTTAGCCAAAAAGGTCTCCTTTCAAACCTTTCTAATGTGTCCCACGCCATTGCTGGGAAACAGACAAAAACATGGTAAGCCAAATGTGACATTTACGAAAAAACTGACAGACATTACGCAGGTTGTCCAGACTAAAAACAGAAGAGAAACACAGTATCGGAAGTTGTGACAATCCTATCGTCTCTAGATAATTTACTCTGAAACCATTTACTGCATGTAGATCTGCATGTGCATAGGCTGGTTCCTGCTATCATCTTGTATCAAGTGCCAGTGTGACCATTGTTTTTTCCAAAAGTAAGAAGCACAGAGTGATGGAGTGCAGCCCTTCACCTACTGAGTGCCACTCACAGCCAGCTGTTTAAGATAAGGTGACAGTCCATTTTCTTCACTTCAAAACCACAAAATTGTTATTCTTAAATATTTCCAATCAGTAAAAAGGTTAAGGAGCTATATATGTACCTCTTAAGGTAACTGTCATTAAGCTAAGGATTTGGTGTTCTTTTTGTAACTTTATTCTGTCCTCTAAAGTTAAGCATCAGTTTAGTTCCCATTTGGAGTTTTAGACCTTAGTTACACGTTCTATCTTTACATCTTTGTTTCTCTTTCATTTGACAGTATGGTTCATTTTACCAGTAAACGGGCAATGTTCCATTTACTTGTTGCCCTTCCTATTTGAGTATTTTTGTCATTTGTCTTTGTACATTTTGAACATTCTCAAGATGCGTTATTATTTTGTTCAGTTTTGCTGTTTCTCAACACTGCCTCCATCTGCTCTGGTCCCTCACTCTGTCATCAGTACACATGTTTTTCATTCTAGTAATCACCTTCCCTGCATACTTTCGTCTCCAGCTCAATCACTCATTGCAAGTTCCTACTGTTCTCACCCAATGTTTCTTAGCCTGGCTGTTTTTGGCTGCTGGACGAGCAGAAAGTGGCCAGTCAATGAAAAAACAGAGCTCTACCCGTAGTTCTTTCTGGATCAGAAAGAACCAGAAAGAACATGTGTGATTACTAGAATGAAAAACATGTGATTACTAGAAGGGTTAGGGTTTAGGGCTAGGGTTAGGGTATAGGGTTTGGGTAAGGGTCCGGGTTAAGGGTCTTGTTCTTTCAGACTTCAGAAAGTACAGAAATAACATTCAAAGTACAGTGTGACGTCAAACATGTGTACTGTCATCAGTACACATGTTTTTCATTCTAGTAATCACCTTCCCTGCATACTTTCGTCTCCAGCTCAATCACTCATTGCAAGTTCCTACTGTTCTCACCC
>CAEGAE010051973.1:0-22885 GCA_903067095.1 Girardinus metallicus | reverse complement strand
TATATATATATGTATATATATTTGGATATTTGCACCAGATTGCAAATGTTATCCAATAATACAAATAAATTGTAAATTGATCAGCGACGTCAGCTATGAGCATTTAACCAAAAGCTGGAAAAATTTAATAAGGAAAGTGAATCACTTCTTGTGGCAGTGTAATTTTAGATCATATGTTTTAAGTGGTGAACAATAAGATAGATTAGATTAAGTTTGAATCAGTGTGAACAGAATTTAGATGGAGTCATTGTGAAGGATGGCAGTGCACAACACCCAGTCGTTGCCATATGTTTTCAGTTTTCCATCTAAAATAAGACAATGTCAGCTTGTTGTTTTTGTTTAATTCTGTTGGTTTTAAATGGAGGCAATTAGCAGGAGGCAATAAAGGACGTGTTGCAAACGACGTGTCAAGATATTCAGAGGACTGAAGATTGTATGCGTCTCTCTTAAGTTTGTCATTGTACCCAGTGCCCGTCCTTCGAGCTCTCGCAGAGCTTCCAATGTCACCCTGATAAATTAATTGTCTAATTTCTTATGCAGAGGTGCAGGAAAATACAGAAGTGGAGGAATTCAGTGAACAGGAGGGGACAGTAATTGAATCCCTGAGTTATTGATTCAGCCAAAGTATCACCATGGGAAACCTACGGCCAAGACAAGTTAAGACTCTGATTAGCATTTACTGTAATGGTAGAGCTCCTGTAATTATGTTTGGGTATTCTTACTTTATATCTGTCATTTTTTTTTCTCTACCCCTGCAGGTTTTCTTTCATAGCTCTGAAATGCATCGTATAATCACAATTATACTCCATTTC
Organism: Girardinus metallicus; assembly: GCA_903067095.1. Taxonomy (NCBI): domain Eukaryota; kingdom Metazoa; phylum Chordata; class Actinopteri; order Cyprinodontiformes; family Poeciliidae; genus Girardinus; species Girardinus metallicus. Next base: position 22,073 of record CAEGAE010051973.1, on the reverse strand, counting down.
ATACCCCCTGCCACATTTGCTTTCTGTTATTTTCTCAACTTTGAATAACAGGTGGCTTCAGAAGGCTTTGAAATATTTACTGTAAAATTAAGTGCGAGTAAACATCTTGAGTTTTTACTGAGTGGCATCACCTTTGAAAATGTTTGCAGTTAATGCAAAATATTAGGTTTATTTTCTCCTAAGGAAATTGTTTGGTACTGCCCTTTCAGTGTTGCGCAAACGCATGCGATGTTTTTAAAAAATCTGAACCAAAGTGCCGAATTTTAATGTTTGGAACAACAAAATAGAGTGTCAAGCTGACTTAGTCAATACTGATGTGAAGAAAAATCTGCTGAGGTGCAAATCCAGCTGACTGTAGTTTTCAACACGCCTCAAATGCCAGGACAGATATTTGCAACAGCTAACATGCAGACACACCTGTATGTTGTCCACAGGAGTCCATTGGCTGGGCAGAAGAAGCACTAGAATACAACTTGCATGCTTGGGGTTATATATATATCCAAGCAAAACCAACCCAATGTGATCTAGAGATGTTCTTACTATGAAATGTCGACTTAATGCAGTTTTGCTCATTTTCAAATGGTTTTATTGTTGTAAAGTGATCCTACTAATTGATAAAATTACCAAAACTCCAGTCAGGTCAATACAGCCCACTCTTTGAAATGCAAAAAAAATAAAATCTAACAGTTTTTAGAAAAACATTTTTTGTTCACCGTTTCATTGAAATGTTCTGCAAATGTGCTTTGAAGCCAAGGCTACTGCCAGACTGTCATTCTTGTGTTTTTGAACATGTTACCTCCAAACAACTCATGTTACTCTCAGTCCATGAGAACCCCTTAGGATGGATAACAAAATGTCTTTAAGAAACTAGAACATAAAAAATTGCAGATAAAAACTAAATTTCTGTTTTCAGCTTCATCCATTTGGTTTTCATTCCCTTTAAACTCTTGCACAACATTATCATGGTGAGCCTCATTAACTACGTGACGTTAACTTTACAAATGTGGCAAAGGCATTTTACGTTTCCAAGGCACTGTACATAATAATCAGTTTTACCTCTTAATCCCTCCCATTTGGAGCATAAAATTAAAGAGCGTCTGCGCTCAAAGACTGAGATCAAGCGAGCGAAAATACTGACCTGCTAAAATAACAAAAACTATACATATATGTATGTATATGTGTGTGTGTGTGTGACCTAAATTTGCACACACAAAGCTTGCTCATTTATTTCCCATAGCAGTAAAAGTATGCATCTGCTCCTGGGCCCTGAGCCAAGGGCCGGCACTGGTGTTTTACAACGGGTGGAACTGCAGCGACGGCACTTCCTCGGTTCTCTGCTTCCTCACCACTCTCCCTCCGCCCCTCTCCCCCCTGGGGATCCATGAAGATAAGGACTGAATATCTCCAGATTCCACTTTGCATATATGTTTAATAGCAGCGAAAACATTAGCATCAGTAATTAAAGCAGTAATTTAACGCCATCAACAGGCAAGCTACTTGCACACTGGAATAACACCACTGAAACACAGTAATTAGCTTTGCTTTGATTGGATGTGAGACTAAGTTCAGGGGATGTGTGTGTGTGTGTGTGTGTGTGTGTGTGCGGGGGTGCGCGTGCATGTGTGGGTGCACCTTTGCGCATCTAAATGCTCATTACAAAGGCGGACATGCTTTTTAATGTTCGTCGAGGGTCGGTGTGGGAGAATTCCACAAATGGCTCATGCTTTCACAGGAGTCAGGATTGATTTGCTGCAGCCCACATGCTTATAATCAACATCGATCGCATACGAGGTTGTGTACATACAGTCTGTGTGCACGTGTGTTGAATGGGATTTGACATCAGTATGGACAGTGTTAAACATTGGCCAGAGCAGGTCAAATATTGTCAAAGACTTCCCCGAGGAAGCTAATATTGTCCTGTGTTATCATCTGTATGCTGTAAGCCTTTCTTCCCCTCTAATTCTCCCTAAACTCCAGACTGTAACCTTTCTATCTGTCTGGGACCTCTGGGACAGTAGCCCGCATTCTTTTTCATTAAAGTGCTATGATACCAATATGGCTGTGAGGAGGTATGATATGTTTTGCTTTTTTCCACTGGCATCAAAAATCGTTAGGAGTGCAAGGAGGTCACTCCGGCTTGGATTTGGCTTTTAATGGCTCCTTAAAGCGAGGCCCCGGGGATGGATGAACGTGTGTGAACGCGCGTGCACACCCGCACACACACATGCCCACACATATGAACAGAGAACTTGCAGGATGTCTGAAACCAAGCCAAGACCTTGTTTTTGTCTCTCTTTATTTTACTTTTTTTTTTTTTTTTTTTTTTGCCCAATCATTCTCTGGCCAAATAGCTGCAGCCTTTGATGTATTGCGGAGCACTTTTGCTGGAGCATCAGCGTTATTCTATGATTCTAACTCATTGTGCTTTTATGGTCATCTCTTTCAGCACTCGGTTCAGTCTTTTTATTGACATTTCAAGGCACGCACACCCACCCCCATTTTTCAAGCTTTGTCTCTATAAGGTAGCTATAAGAATTTTCAATCCCCGTTGCGTCACTGCTCAAACTCCACCTCTGACCTCTTTGCAAAGAGCACTCGACTCATGTGGCACCCTGCTGATTCTTCTCGGTATGCTGATAGAGTCTCTGTGCAGAATAACTAAGCATATTGAGTTTGCATCAGCAGTGGGTTGTTATATAGTCAGCTGGGCGCACGCACGCCCCGCATAAACACTCGCGCACAAAGTCACGAGGAACACTTTCCCGTGCTACCATATGTACTTCTATCCATCCCAGCTGGCAGCTTGGTAATTGCCCAAGGGTTAACTGGAAGTGGTGGTGTAATTGCATCAGAGTTTTAATTCACCCTGGCCTTCTTATTTATTTACCAAGCCATAGATTTTAAAACAGCATTAATCGTCTCTGTGCATTGGGACAAAGTGGGCATTGACTTGTTGGGTTTTAGTCTATATTTAGTCCAGATTACCTGCAGATAGTTCATTCAGTTGATGCAGGAAGATCTGCGCTTTGATCACATCCAACTGTGGAGTGAAAAAAAAAAAAAAAAAAAAAACATTTGAAGTGTCTTGTTAAAATATTTATGCTGACTTTTTCACATTTTGCATCTTTACACAAAGTACAAAATACAAATTGGAAGGATATTAAAAATAAGTTGTGAGTAAAAATCTTAAGGCTTTAACCAGATAATTACATGGGCTGTATAAAATCGCATAACCAGTTTTCATACTGACACTAAAAAAAGATAAAAAATATTCTTGTTTTCAATCAGTTAGACTGATCATCGTTAATGTATTTTTGTAATGTATCAATATACTAATATATGTAACATTCCATTGTATAGCAGAAATGCCTTGTCAAAATTTCACTGAGTAATACTCAGTACATCATTTGAACATCGAAACGACACGGCACAGCAGAAAACCCGCCATTAACCTGAACTGACAACCCCAAGCACTCACTATGTCTGACCTCTAGGAAGAGTGACTTGCAGTTTGCCACAAAATAAGATGCAGAAAAAACTGCACACTAGTGAGATGTGTCAAAAATGCAATAGTTTTAGTCCACATGCAAAACACTTTGTGACACAAAACTAACACTACTCTGAACATGCTTCACCATGGATGTGGTTCATGTAACCCGCAATTAGTCAGGGACTTTTATTTTTGCAACACACTTCCTGTGTTGCCCCCAAACTCTACTAACTTATTTAAAGCCCCGCCTCCAGCGCGCAGTTTGAACTTCTCACCTGTTTATCAAATTGATCCAAATATTTGAATCTACTGATTTGATTGGCTGGTGAGTTTGTTACCTGACAACAGCAGTATTGCTTTTAGGTATGAAACTTCTGCTCGATTGCTCATTGGAGCGCCGTTTTGCCAGAATTATTGGCTCTGTTTACCTGGAGCATCATCAGGATTCTGTCGCCGCTCATTGTGGCTAAGCAGCCCCGCTCTCTTTGAAATGGTAACTTGTTTGGTGCGTCAATGATTTTGTGCGAGCTCTGGCACTTTTGTATTGATGCTGAGGCAGTGAAGTTTAAGATGACGGTGAAATTGATGAGGATATAATGTAGCTACACTTTTAAGTTTGATATTGCGCAATATATTTATTTATTTATTTTTCTCTCTCTCACTCTGCTTGAGTATTTGAGAATTGATTTATTTTATTTTTTTTGATTGATATTTTGAAAGTGCACTCTAAATTGGTAACTTTAAATTGATTAGCTTGAAATATGACTGATACCGTTTTTGTTTTACTTTATTTAAATTACAGCTAATTTAACCTAATTATTGAAATGTTTGCTCTTGTCAAAATTATTAGAAATGTAATAATTGCATTTGCATTTAATATGCATAAATCAGTTGCCTAAATTTTACATTTATTCCCTTTATATGTTGGTACGTCATTATTATTATTATTATTTATTTATTTATTTATTTTATAAAACACTTATTGGGCTTTTCTGACCTTTTATATCATTTTTTTATTTATTTTTTTCCTGTTGGACCAGATCCTCATCTGGATCTGAAGATAGCGAGCTAGAAAAAGGACAATGGACTTTACGATTTTGGAATGAATTTATTCTGAGTCAATTACCTTGTCTGTCATCGTGCTGCTGCAATTGTCTGTTTTTATCCAAATCACTACACGCACCAAAACAAGCAATGCCTCCTGTTTTTCATTCACAACTCACCAAAGTTGTCAGACTCTTTTAAAGAACAATCTTCTAATGCTGCTTTTGTAGCCGCAGTTAGCTGCTTCGCCCATAAATGTTACACTCCCATGGTGAAGCATCATAATGAGCAGAGGTTTCAAAAACCCAAAACGTTTTGGGTTACAATTTTTGTGTTAGAATGGCCCAATTAAATTCAAAAAGTATCGAAACGACTTCAAATAATGTCTGCAGCTATCTTGAGTTATATTTTGCGAAGGAAAATGGTCACAATTATACATTTTTGAAATACAAACTTGAAAGGCAACCCAAAAGGCAAAAGGTGGTTCTACAGAGAACGACTCGGGGAAACATATATTTCCTCCCATTTCACAAGTATAGGTCAGTTTGTGTTGTCATATGACAAAACACAACAAAATCATGTTTGTAGTTGTGAATATACAAAAGTTAAAAAAAAAAAAAAAGTTTTAAGGGATAAAGATACTTTTGCAAGGCACACTCTTTGAAAAGAAAGGAGCTGTGTAGCCACACAGAGTTATAAAAATTAATGGTCTTTCCTTATTTAACTGAGTACCATTATATTCAGTTACATGCAGTTATCGGTTGTACAAACTATGACAGGAAAAAGGATTATTGTCTACATAACTGTCCTATAGTAAAAATAGATTGTCTGTTCAAAACACTGAAAATTACAGACTGAGACCTTGATGCTTGAATGCATTGCATTTTATGACTTCATTTTGTTTATCTTGGAACTTTTTCTTTTCCATCTTCTTTTTTTTTTTTTTTTCTTGCGACCTCGAGGAAGCAGCAAAGCAAGAAGGCCTTGGTAATCAAATTTATTTGACAGAATGGCAACTTAAAAGCTCAGCTGCAGACTAGCCTTTATAGTTCAAGGCTTGGAGAGACAAAATGGACCAGACACCAAAATACCTGTATGAGCCATACTTTGTATTTAGTTTTTCCGTAAATGCCATTTTTTTCATCTTTCTTAAAAGATGGCATTGAGAAACATCTTGATTAATTGGAAAACGGTGAAATCTGTTTAAGAATGCCTTGTCTTTTGTGTATGTGTGTGTGCGTGTAGATGGGGAGGTTTGCTCACTCTCTGCACCAGAATGACACAGGGTGAAGAGGGCTGGGAAATGGGATAAATTCCCAGAAGCAATAGACATCTATGGCTTGATGCTTCTTGCTTTTTATCTATCCAACTGTCTACCAGCCCATCTACTGACACTGAGACGCGGCCACACACACACACACGTGCATGTACACACTCACTCCTGAGTCCATCCATCCATCTCTTTGACATGATTGTTCCTCTCTTGTTACTTTATGTTCTAATCCATCAGCTCTGAGTAAAAACGGCAATTACACCAAGCCACTGATGCAGCTAACAGACAGAGTCAGAATTACGGCACGGCGCATTACGGCAAATTGCTATTAAAGTTCCTCTTTTTTTACTAAACCAAGCAGAGCAAGTGGAGAGTAATGGACACTCAGTATAAGGAACATCATTAGAAAAGATCTAGTCATCTGAGCTTTTTAATTGCAGATGGCAAATTACCAGACGCTCAGCAGTGTCAGAATCCCGGTTCGGGTTTTCACTTTGTTCTGACAGCCCTTGCTGTTGAGATGTGGTTTCAAATTTCTGTACGATTGTTACCACAGACCTTCAACCAGTAACCTATAAGCTGGTAGAGAGCAGCACTGGTTATCTACTGGTTTCACATGAACAAATGTGCACTTCTAGGTGAGTCTGCATATGACAGACTGATACATGAAACCCTACAATAACAGTCCCAAACTGGATTACTTAATGCTTAACTGAATAATCTACAAGCACCACTCATAAATGGAAAAAAAAAAAAAACAGTACCAGACCCACAAAAAGCATGTTGGAGGAAAAATGAGGGGAAAGGTAAGGTGATGAGTGGTGTCCTATATGCCGATGCTCAAGGAGATAGATTGTTCGCGTGGGTGGAGTTGTCCTTGGTGTGGTACTGATTGTGTATGAGGTTGGTACTCAGCAGGACAGATGGTGCTAGTGGGCAGATGAGTGAATAATGATGTTTCACCACAGTGCAGTAATTACCTGCTTCTAGGCCTACTCTGCAATCCTCACGGGCTGCATGCACGTGCTCCTGTAGACGGCTTCGCACACAAATTCATCCACACCTTCATGAATCTCCAAATGCAAGTAGACACATAAAGCGCGCATGGACAAACAAAAAAAATGGCTCACAACATTGCTTTTCCCCTTTTTCCACCTTCACTGCTTGGAGATGCAACACGACATGACGTAACCGTTCATGATGTGGATTGATCAAAGTACAAACCACGTTGATTGAAGTAATATCCCAAATGGTTAATCCCTGAAGCAAATGTCCAGAGTTTGATTCCAGACTTTGACACCTTTGCTGCATGTCATCCCCACTTGCTTTCTCACCACTTCCTGTTAAAGCTGCAGTATGTAACTTTTATAAAATATATGGTTTTTACATATCCATTAAAACTTTCACTATGCAGCAATAGTATAATATGAGACAGATAATCTGTCTCATATTATATTCTGGTTTTCTCCAGACTGCAATAGTAGTCTGGAGAAAGTAGTCACTATGCAGCAATAGTATAATATGAGACAGATAATCTGTAATAGTAGCTCCTCCCGGAGCTATTATTGCAGTCTGGAGAAATAGACCAAGAGGAAAGTCTTAGTGCTGTTAATCATCCCTGTGTACTACATGTGCTAATAAAAGAGAAAATAAACTTATCAATCCTGGAAAAGCGTTTATCCGCCGTAATCGGTGGCTATGCTAACTTGCCTGAGCATTTATGGCAATGTATGTTGAGGTGAACCAGCTGTAGGATAGCAGAGAGCAAGGAGAAGGTTGTGCACTGTCGCGTACGCAAGAGTGATCGACAGCGCTAAAACCCTCCTGGCTCAGATTTTCTGACTCAGCAGTGCATCCGTCTCGTGTTATGCTGTCACGACATAGTGACACTTGACATATTTAAAAACTGAATTTTTTATAAAAGTTACATACTGCAGCTTTAAGGAAGCAGATTTGGTGCAATGTTGGTTTCCCACAACTCAGAACTTTGTATTGTTGTGCATGACAACTTTTGCATAACAGTTTTTTGATTGATTGATCATAACCAAACAGCTTTGACTGTCAAGCACAATTAAAGACAACATGAAAAATCTTTTGCCTGCTTTTGTAAAAACTGGAAGGTTTTAACAAAAACAATTGTGGTTGACAATAGCCACTGAAGCAGAAAATATTTACTAGTAAACATCAGTGGCGCCGTAGAAGGGGACAAAATCATGCCTGGTGTCCCTTTAAGCTTAGCCCGAACGGAAGATAGAAACAGATCTGGATCCTAAAGTCACGTTTAGTACACACGGAGCCAATATTGCATTGATAATGTTGGAATTTAATTGTGAAGCCCACCGTCGCACTTGCTTTTCAAATATTGTTTTGGTAAGAAGGCCAGTGGCTGCTGGCAGCTCTCAGTCCCACTGACAGCTTGGCAGACATGTGAGGTGAAGGTGACAGAGATTAACTGACAAAATTCAGGTAATGAAATTGTACCTGAATGGAGAAAATGTGCAGCAAAAATAGTAAACGAAATGAAAAATGGAGCAATTAATTATCAAGGGATTTGACTGATATAAAGCCAATTTCATTAAAATAGTCATGATACGATGAAAACAGAGCTATGTTTCATTTTTCCTGTCTCGCAATTTCCATTTCTCATCCACTGCGAAGTTCCCATTCATCATTTCAGGGCAGTGGCCTAAAGGAGAGCAGCAAAAGCAGAAGTGATAAAAAAAAAAATAAATAGGTGAATTTATCTGAAATATACAAGAAAAAAAATCTTTTGTTTTCCCCACATTAAGTCTATTAATCACTGGTTTGTCTTAGTAAAATGCCACTTTAATTTTCCATCTAATTTCTTCTGCTCTGAAATACAATAACAATAAAGACCAAATATATACAGAAGAAAAATGCCCTTTGCATGAGGACAGGTCAGATGTTTCATTAGTTGAACCATTTAGTAAACATCTTGTACTTGGTTATGAATTTATCTTCAAATAAAAAAATAAAATACTTAATGATTTTTTACAGCAAACTGCTCCCGGATCTCGCCACTTTATCCTCTTTCATTTAACAACGTGCACTGTTTGGGAATTTCAGGAACATCTTCCGGAATAGAAGGTTAGTTTAATATCCGTTGACTGTTTTAAAGTTTGCAAAACGTCAGCTGCCTGGGTGTTCATATTGACATGGGCATACATACTTTTACAAGGTGATCAGTTAGCTATTTTGTGCTGGCTCAAAAGTTTGCATTTTGGCATGTTGTGTTCTGTAGCGGCAGCTCCTCTTAAACAAAATGATCTGATGCAAAGTGTCACAAATTGCACACAGGATCTTACTTCAGATCTTGTAACAGCAATCAAATTCACTTCTATCACAGCTGATGGCATATATGGTAAACATAGCTTATGCTGATGAACCGGGTGGGGGGTGTGGGGAAATGAATCGATGTTGTAATCTTAAATTGCAGTTCAGTAGCAAATGTTGCGAAGTGAAAGTTGCAAATGAAAATTTCCCTTTGAACATAATTTTATGCTTCATATATTTGACCATAACTATCATTATGTAACACAGATCCCGTCACGATTTTCAGATAAAGCATCCAACAGTATGATCCCTTCTCAGTTATTACCACCTTTGGTAAAGATACGCCAAATGCTTTTGTTGTCAAAAGAAATGGTTGTTATGGAAACTTGGTGACGCTAAGATGCCACTCTTTGCTGCAGGTCTCTAACAGAGGTCTTTAGTAGACTTTTGTACTTATTTATAACCTCTTCACTGTAAAGATAAACCAGGGAAGTAGTCCAGGTGAGCAGCTATTTTCTTACAGTTATTTCTTGACTGTAGAGCAAAGGCAGAAACGGCTGATGTTTAGAAGCATGTTATCAGTTTACATGGTTTACAGAGTGTGTAATGCTATTTTCAAACACCACATATAACTAATAAGATTAATTTAAGATGAGAAACAACCCCTCTTTTCTCTATATTGGATTTTCTATGACTATCCAAGTTGTAAACTGTGCACTGCAATTTTGGTTTTCAAGTGGAAAATGAGATATTAAGGTTTGGAAATTGTTATTTTTAGCCAAATGTTTCACATTGTTCACAAATCTTCCACAAAACAAACAAGTGCAGATGAGTGTAGATTTGTAGGTTCTCTTCAGCAAGGTCTGCATTATTAGGCACCATCTGAAATTCTTAATTTACGCAAAATAATTAATAGCCCTTATTGTTTTGGTTGCAGAGGCACGGTGGTTAATGCTGTTGTCTTGGAATAAGAATGGCCTGAGTTGGAATCCTGGCCTGAGGAATGAATGAAGTTTGCATCTGATTGCATAATATTTACAGCATGGGGATGCCAAAATTCACAATTTACTAATTGAAAAGCCTTAAGCATTCTGATATAAAAATGTGGGGTTATGGAGAATTTGGCACAAAAAGATTTTGAAATTGATGTTTCAAAAATTGTATCTCTACTCAATAAATGTACTCAAATACAAGTTTGTATCTGTTATTCAGTGTGAAAACAATGAAGGAATTATGCATTAACGTAATCCATCCATCCATCCATTTTCTGTTCACCCTTGTCCCTTAATGGGGTCGGGAGGTGCTGGTTGCATTAACGTGAGGCTTTTTAAATATCTTTACCAGGACTGATAATCATTCATCAGAGTGCTGCGCAAGATCACTTTCCCAATTAAACAGCTCTATTTTTTTCCCTAGTTTTAATTGCCATTGTGGTCGATGGGAATCTGAATGAAACAGAATATCTCTCATCATTATGATTGTTATATTAAACGGTTGCGCAATCAACCATTAATTGCCATTTGACAAGTTTGTTTGCTATAGAAACTTTAATAGGATCTTTTGTGAAAACAAGTTTTAGATAAAGGCCTGGGGGAGATAAGATGAGCATTGTTTCTTTTTGGAACTGAGAAAATGCAATCATCCAGCAGGATCTTTGTGATTAGGCCTAACTATGGATGAAACAATGTGTAGTTCTGAGCCTGCCAAGCCACTGGCCTGTCAACAAGCTAGGCTTAAGGTGGAAATCTGCACCCTCCTCTGATCCTCTTCTCCCTCTCTGGGGGGAGCTATCCACATCTCAAAGGCCACTGAGTCACTCACTCAAACCCAAACTACTTTCAGATGGAAGCCGAGTTGCAAACTTCTCCTTTCTTTTGATTTCCACCTCTTTTCATCTTGACTCCCTCATCCTCCTCCCAAAGGGTATGGGATGTGGGAAGACTTGTTGTAGATATACCGTAGGCTCTCATCAACACAACAGAGCTAAGTCATATCTGTTAGGAGCATCACAGAAAGCTCCCCAAAGCAGGGTGCTACTGTTGCTGCAGAGCTGTCTGAGCAAACCGCTTCACCGGTTTGAAAGTAAGTGGACCACCTGTGCTAAAAGCAAACGCTGCAGCAGTTGAAAGTACATTCACTTTCAACGGCGTCCGACCGCAAGTCCTTGAATCCATATTTCACGATCAGCGAGACCAGGACTTGTAGCAGATATGAATTTCAGTTTCTGATTTTCTTTAGAGCCAAGTGAGTCAAAATCCAACAGCACGGTGCAGAGGTTCACATACTCAGCTGTTCAATATGAATGAATGAACAAATGAATGAATGAATAAATGAGGGGACTCTGTTTTCACTATTTCTGTTATTGTCGGTCATTGTGTTACACCAACATCAAAAACTCTGTGGCAACTTTTAAAGCTACTTTTGACCGCATTATGTTCACTTTAAAATCAAATGTGTGTTATGTACTTAAATATATCATTTGTTGGAACACACATACATACATACATATATATATATATATATATATATAAGCAGAAACATATATATATATATATATATATATATGTTTCTGCTTTTTGTCAGTTTTAGTCCTCCATATTAAGTGTCTGGTAAAGGAGTTTATTAGATGAGAGCTTTGCAGGTTCCTTATACATTTTTAAACCGTGTCTCACTTAATGCCTAAAGGAATTTCCTTTTTTCTATCCTTCTACGTTTGTTGGTTTATCCAGTCAACTCCCTGCATAAACCCACAAAAAATTCCCTCCATTTGTGGCAGTGCAAAGACTCCTGGGGCAAAGTCTATCGAGTGTTTCACCACAAAACAACTTAAAAACATAATGGCAAAAATTTTAGCATTTAGTCTAATTTAAATGCAAAAAATTGTATGATGACAGATTTGCTTACTGTAAAACTGTTTCATATTTACAGTAATTTGAAGTAAAGAGAATGACAGTAGCCTCTGCAGCAAATTTAACTCTTTCATTGCACTTTCAAGTAAACAAAAGGAAACTTTATAAGATTACATTTTCAACATGTCTTAGAGATTTGACCATTATTGAGATCATAAAAATATGTGGACTGAGCCCAAAAATATCAGTAAAAGCATGATGCCAAGAGGACCTTTCAAACTCTTCAAGGACAATTAGCTGAAATAAAGAAAACAAAACAAAAGAACTTCATGCTTGCCACATAAAATGTTTCTAATGAGTGTCAATTGGCACTAACCATTTTATTTAATAGCTATTTATTATATTTCTTAAATAATACTTAACACATTAGAAAGTTTTTTTTTTATTTTTTTTCTTGATTGTACTGATTCATAAAACCATTTTGACCCAAACTTTATTACTTTACGCGTGGAAGCAGCAACTGTACAAAAAATATAATGATGCTGTAGTTTCAAGTTTCTTTCGACCCACTAAGTGCATAACCTTTTTAATCTTTTTTTTTTTTTTTTTTGCTAATAAACTGAGCCTCTGCATGCCACTAGAAAGTGAAGCTAAAGAGTTTTGCTTCAAAGCAAGCACAGGTGAGCCTTGTACTTTGAAGAGCTGAAAGGTACACATCAGTGTAAGAGTGCTTCTGGGCCTCCTTCTGGACTGATCTGTAGCTAAAGTGGCAGGTCTGATCCTCTAAAGGTCATCCATGACATCAGGACTTTGCTGTTTTATGCTTGATGTATATTCGTACTGATAGCTGCATCTCTGCTGAAAACTCTGTCCGCTCTCCCTGGCTGTAATTTTTTCTAGACTGCACTTACTTGGACGAGGAGATGAGCCTGTTCGGAATGAAACCTCAGGTATTTAGTGCGTCTCAAAGGTCAAGCCCCCCCTCGATCAGTCTTTTTACTGCTGACCTGTCTTGAGTGAGCAATAAAAGCTTTCAGGCTGTCCTGCTATGCAGCTGGGAATATGTATGTATTTATGGTTATGACAGCTTATGCAGAAGGTGTCCTTTCACCAGAGGCAGAGCAGGGACAAGAGAAACCAGAAGTCAATGCTGACCACAACTCTTCTCATACTGATTACAGGCCACATTTTGGTCTGCATTTTAGTCGCTCGAGGGTTGTTGAAAAGTGCGGGAAACATTCTTGTCAGTTTCATAACTCATTTAAAATACAGATATTCTTATCACCGACTCTTTTGGGACTCGTCTTTACCCGGTTTGCAGATTGACAGGAAGACACTGATGCCAGTTCTTCCTTGCATTACAGCTTCATCAGATTAGATTGAGAGTATCTACGAACACCAGCTTAAATTTCTTGCTGTACATTCTCAGCTGGATTGTGGGCTTAACTTTAACTGGTTCAACTAAAACATGAATATGCTTTGATCAAAACCGTTCCATAGTAGCTCTGATTGTATAGTTACTGTATGTTTGTGCTGCTGCAAGGTGAACCCCTGACCCAGTCTAGAGTCTTTTGAAGCTTATGCCAAGTTTCCTGTGTGTTTAGTTCCATCCATCATCTCGTCAGCTCTAATCAGCTTCCCTTGCCCTGTTGATAAAAAAAAAACAAAAAAAAAAAAGACATCCCCGCAGCACGATGTTGCCACTACCATGTTTTATCATGGGTATGATCTGCTCAGAGTGATGGGTGCAGTTTTAGTTTTAACCACACATTATCTTTGTACCAGTGCTAATTCATAAACTCTGACTAATTCTGGCTATCCCTTTAACATCCTGCTTTTGTTCTTGCCATTTTACCATAAAGATCAAATTTTTCCACATGAACTGTAAATCTTTATGAGACTCGCTGCGGCATCTTTGATTAATATTATCCCTTCTTGCCCTCTCGATTTAGGTCAAAGGTCATGTCCAAGTACGTTTGTGGTCATAATGTACCTTAAATATTCTTAGGGATTACTGAACATCTCAGTCATCCCTTGGGGTTAATATGTCTTTAATCATCTTTATTGGACTTTACTAATTATGTGACTTTTGAAGGGAACAGGTCACAATGGATTTTATGAAAGAGTATGTAAACTTTGACAGGACTGAAAAATGTACTAAGGATGTTATGTTATTAAAGCTCAGCTCTGCATGCAACCCTTCAAGTTCAACAACAGCTCCTTTTTTTTTAGTCAATACATTTCATTGAGCAAATGGCAATTATAAGTTTGAGATCTGTTCCAAAGGATCAATTCCCATAACGGAACACATGCATGCAAATTTGCAATAACAAATTTGGCCCTGCTGAGGACAATGTCCTATGTTACGGCACATGTCAGTGAAGCTTGGTGGAAAGAAATATGGCTGAGTTTTGCACATTACTTTGCACATTTTCTTTTCCGCATTTTCATGAAGGAAGACACACCTGCTGTTCTTCTCATTTTACAGGTGCAATTCTGTTTGCGTGTTGTTTGTAGATCAGGTATGTGCGTGTTATCGAGTTTGCAAACCTGTAGAAAATCAGGCCCTAAAACTTCTACAAGCTGGTCGGCTGAATTAATGAATGTTCATGCTGTGCATCAACAACCACTCTTTGAAGATATTTGGATGAAATGAGTTATGAGAACATTAAGTTTCCCTTTCTAACCAATAAAGTATCTTCAAATTGAATTGAAGCAAAAAGTAGCACTGCATAATAGTGCAGTCATTGTAGAGTCCATACTGGCCCGTCTGTACTACCAAAGATTTTGTTTATTAAACTAAAGTTTTCTAAACATCTGACAGGAAACAAGGGCACCCACTTCAAATAGTATACATACCTGTCTAGTCGTGCATCAAAAATCTTAAACATGGTCATTTATAATGCTTTCACTAATATTTTTCAGAATTCCACCCCTCTCACAACAATAGAGTGACCTAAAAAAGAAGTGACAAAACATTTCTTCAATGCAAAAGTCACATTCTGTCAATATATTTTGATCTTCAGTTTCTTTTAGTCTTGCTTTCTGGTTTCCAGAATAAAAAGAGGAATGGAAAAGGGTGAGCGCTGTTTGTTTTCCTTTTCTTCTTGCTGTCTGATCATTTTTCTCTAATGGGTTGTGAGTAAAGGGTCTTTAGAGGGGATGTACAAACACATAAAAATTTTTCCCTCTATAAGCCCAAAATAGCCCCATGCTCAGCCTGCCTGCCTGCAGGTATGTACACACTGCATCCGTCCAGTGTGCTTCAGCAAACAACAGGATGCCACTCTGTCAAACTAAGGAGTAAAGCAGCCTGGCCACTCTCAGGGCCTTCTGTTGATGTTAACATTTTTTGTCTGTAATTGGTGGAGGGGGGCTCAAAGCTCTGAGTGCTCCAATGTCGGCTGCAGGTACGGCGTCGACTTGATGGACTTCACCACTACAGCCGTAGTAATCAAGAATTACAGGGGATTCTTACTGCTCCGGTGTGACTTCACTTCTGTACTGCTGTTTCTCTTTGCTTTGTATATAATTTCTACTTTCTACTCAGAGGGTTGGAATTCGGTTGCGCTTTTGCTTTAACCTTTGCAAACTATGATGTAGGGACCGCCGCTGCCGCCCTGTTTCAGCGAAACCAGCACACAAACACAAAATCCGTCTCGTTTACCTCACCGCCGGCTCCATGTTGTGATGAAGGCTCTCTCTCCCTCCATCCTTATTACCAGAAGAAAGAGGTCGGTGCAAGTTCATGCTTGCATCACTCAGACCCTGACAGCTGCAGCACTTTCTGTGAAGAAAACGGAACAGACGTACGAGGAGAGGGGATGAGAGAAAGAAAAGACATGATTCTAGTTTATGGGGATGGGGGGGGGTGTGTAGGGGGGGAATTACATCCAAAGGAGCAGCCCTGTCGGCTGATGCAAGCTGTTGTTGGCATCAACTGGAGCAGTCAGTCAGGCAGCCAGCTGAGTCTTGTCTGCTTTTCCCTGCCATTTAGATGTGGAGGCATGGGAGAGGGGAAGTATGAGATGTGTTTAACCAGAGGAAGTCTTGGACTTATACCCCATGTCAAGAATATAAAATGAAATGTGTAGTTTGTAATAAGCCATATAAGCCTTTTTTTTTTTTCTTTCCCAGAGTTGTATGTGACACGGAAAACATGTTGAAGAAGTTTCCTTGGTGAGTTAAATATAAACGACTAAAATGCATATCTGACATTACCTTTAACACACTGTCACCACAAAAACAAATATTAAGGGAAGCACCATGCTGTGGACACGTTTCCTACGACAGGAGAAAAGAAAAGTTGGTTAGTGCAACGTTGATTGGAGCTAAAAACAGGGCGATCCTGAAAGAATAACTTGTTGGAGGCTGCAAAAAGTTTGAGAGAAAGGCAGAAATCAGGACAGCAGGAAAACAAGCAAACATTCAGCTGCGATATTCATATTTGAATTTCTCAAAGTCCTAAATGAAACATCAACATTTACAGATGTCCTTCATTAAATCTCAGTTTGAGTCATCTTGCAATATTTTGCCTCCAAATATGCATAGCTGGTAGAGACATGCCTTCCACCTCTGACTGCAGTGAAAAGTGATCACTCCACAAAGTATTTATCCAGGGGTGCTGAATGCAAATGAATAAATATATATATATGTGTGTATAATAGGAAGTGCTTCCCACTCCTCAGCTGCATGCAAATGGGCTTGGTAGATGTGTTACACCAGATACTGCTCCCTACACAACCCGCCTCTCTGATTATCGAAGGAACAGGATTCAAACTCAGACCCTTCAGCTCCACAGTCACCTGCTCCACTGCTTGAGCCACTAACATCTCTGTGAATACAAAAACAAAAACAAAAAAAAACATCTATACAAGTTAATGGTTCCAACAAGACACGATATGACAAAGCTCAAATATGTGTGATCATTTGTTTCAGTGAAAACCATTACATAAACACACAGACTATGACGTGTTTTCAAGGCTTTTTTTCTGTTAATTATGATTTTGTTTTTTTGCTTACAGCCAATAAAAACACAGCATTGAAGATTCAAAAATGACATCAGAGCAATAAAAAACATATATTAATGTAGAAATGAGGGCTTAATGAAAAGTATATTAAAAAGTTATTTTCAAAAAGAACCTTAAATCTGAGCCGGGGAGATATTCTACTTAATTAAATATGAATACCTTAGTCACTGTTCAACATTACAGAGTGTAGGAACTGGATGTGAGAGGTTTTTCTTTTTTTTGCCCACTTACCTTTAAAGTATTTGAGCATTGAGTTTTGAGATTCTGCCTGTGATGCTCTATTCTCAGCACACCTGCAGAGCATCTGGCTTGCTGCTGAACATATGTAAGCTGTTATCCCTTCCATATTCGATCAATCACTTCCTTATTCAACAAAACCTCTGTTTTCGCTCATCTCTCCATGACTTTGCCCTCCATCCTTTCCACTCTTGACTTCCTTTCCCCATCGTTTAGCTCAGCTCAGCCCCGTTCTTTCACACCCTGCAGGACGTGGGTGTTTCTGCTGAGATACCCAGGCCTGTTACTTTTTAAAAATCTTTCATCCCCCCCAGGTAACCACACCTTCCCCTCTCGCCTACCCTTGGCTGTTGTCCTCCTCCTCTTCTGCTGAAAGATGTCGGCCACAAAGAGAGTCGCGGAGCAACACAGAAGTCCTCTGCTCGCCTGAAGAGATGCGCAGATGGGGAAAGGCCAAACTCTGTTTTATTATTGACGTAATCCTAAAAGCTTGTGCCTGTGAAGCCAGATCAATTTTCTCCACCTTATTCTGTTATTAAAAGCTGGCCTGAGGGCTAAGGAGGCCTGATTTCCTCCCCCCTACCCAAAAAAAAAAATAGATAAAAAAAATATAGAGAGAGGCAGACAGAGACGCAAAAATGCAACCCAGTTTCTGGAATCATCTCTCTGATAAAACATGCACCAGGTATGAATTTGATTTTCCAGTGCTGTCATTAATAGATGAGCTTGCCGGGGCCCGGGACTGAGGCCTGTGGAGCAGGCAGGCGCACCGTAATATCCATGGACAGGAGCGAAGATAGAGACAATCTCGGCTGCTATGAGCAACACTTCATCACTGTCACGTTTGGGCAGAATTCAATTTGCGGATGTCGAACTCGCCCCCTCTGTCTTTGCGTCATGTCTGAGGAAAAAAAAGACACCAGCGTACACACGTGTGCCGCTGCGCCCCCTGCCTCAAAACGCATTCGCAAACATTGCACGGTTGCTTATTATGTATTTGTTTTACAGTGAAAAGCATATCAACTAAAGATAACAGTGTTGTTCAGAACACTGAGGGAGCTGGGGAGTAAATGCACTCTGAATGCCTGCCACTCCATATGTGCCATCAGCAGGAACTTTTCAGGCTTAGAGCTGCTGCACTATATCCTACATACATCGAGAGGACAAACAACAAGCTTATACTTGGAAGAAGAAGAAAGGGTAAAAAAAGTAAAGTAACCAAGTGAGTAAGCAAATGAATAGATGAATAAATAAAACCAAGGAGAGATGCTTTTTTTTCCCTAAGTACATTATGCACAATGTGTAATCAGCAATCAGAGGGATCTTTCATTTCAAGATAAGGCTTTGAAAGAAGCTTAATGTTCATTTTCTCACAAACAATAAAAAAAAAATCTTGTATAATTTAAAAAAAAAAGAAAATTACAGGCCAGAAAATTGTTGATAAAAAATATTTAAAAAAAAAATAAAAAAAATCAGCAGTTGTAATATCAAGCGTCGTTTTCATTTAAGATATTGTGCTATGATGTATAATGTGTAGTTATATGTACATATGCCATTTGCATTTTTTATACATGTTCATTTAAAACGAGGCGTATCGGAGAAAGATGCAACAAACAAACCAGCTGAGACACAAACAATTTCGAGCTTTAAATGGACATTTTAAACTTTTAAAATGTCCAAGTTTCTAACAATAATAGTTCACACACCGGCCGTAGACAGATGTCATATCAGAGCAATATGTCCTAATACAATTTTACCTCCAACTGTAACGTTTGTACTCTTTATCTCTTTCTCTCTCTCTCTGAAGCACATACAAAAAAATATCTCTAACTAGATAAGCCAGATAAAACCGTGCTTTTGTCAGGACATCTTATCAGTTATACCTGTTGTATAATTGTATGTAATTGGAGAGAAAGCAAGTTAAGAAAACAAACTTTGAAACTTGTTTTCTTACTAATCTTGTTGGAAAAGTGGCAACATTTAAATGGCCGTATCTTCATTTTTTTATGTATTTATTTGTTATTTCTATGTGTTTGACATCATTAGAAAGCTCAGAATCCACACATTCAGAATCTGAAAATAACCCAAAACGCGCCCGGAGACGGGCTTCTAGTTTTGTCTAGCTGGTCACATATGTAGACATCTATACTCGTTACCATTAAATATGCAAGTGTGACAGCAAAGAGCCAATAATTACGTTACATTGCCTAATCTCCTGCTGAACTGTGCATTGATGAAGATTAAATCATCTCGGCTCCACCTGACAGCAGCATTTTGTGATTATTTTAATTAATAATCATATGACCATGTACATAGAGGGCTGCCATTGAGGTTTGAGCTGGGGACTGTTTGGCCATAATTTATTATTTAAAAAGGGAAAAAAAACAACATGGTAGAGTCGTAGCAAATTGAATTCTGTCCTGATGCATTGCTGTGCTTTAAATGACTCAACCCTCACCATTATAGTCACAATCTGCAAAGCGGGGCAGCATCATTAGTGTCACAGAAACGTTACATGACCTCACATGTAGATCTGAGTTATAAGATGTTTTATGTAAGCCAACATAAACTGCGGAATAAGAGAAACAGCAACTTAACATTTTATTATTATTATTTTAAATTACCTAGCATGGATGAAGAGATTGAAGTTCTTAGCTCACATACATGCCATCTGGTATAGTTCATTTGATATGACTCTTCCTTTGTACTAAAAAGCTGCATTACGTTCTTCTCAACATATATATTTTTTATTTTTTTAAGCTGTTTTGATAGAGGTTGTATTTTTACTTTTGTGTGTATGTTTTCTTTTATGTACAGGCCACATTTCTGGATAAGGTGTGATGCGTAAGGAAATTATTACTCGTTATTATTACTAACCGTGAGACACAATCTTCGTGACTTGCATTCAAAAGGAAGTTAGACAAACTTAGCAAAAAGTAATTACTCTTCCTGGTGGGCTTTCGTACACCTGGACTCCAAGAACTTTCTGAACAGGATGCCTCTGGGCTGTAGTTGTAATTTGACAGCGTACCATTTCCCCGTTACACCAGAGCACATTCTTTCCACCTGCCTCGCGTCTCGGCTGAGCCTTCAAAATCAACAAGCTGAGAAGCGCTCACGCTGCTTAGTCTGTGTTTATAATTTATTGCGCGCAATGGATTGTTTGTCTGTCCGTGAATTGACACAATAACGGCCGCCTGTGATGTATTCGACCACTTTGCTTCTTACTTTCAAATCAGCTAACATAATAGGTGGTGATTACGCCAACTGAGCAGCACTGCTGCGGCAAATATTTCCTCTAAAGAATGGGACTGTTTGTGGCTTTTCAGCCCAACACAAATGGAATCGATTAATAATTGCCTTTTCTTCCCCCAACAATGATTAGTTATTTTATGCTGCCGTTTGTGTCCTGTTTGATTTGTGTGACTGTTGACGCAACGCTTATGTCTGTGTGTGCGCACCCAGAGACTCAAGCCCTTGATTTGTTGCGTTGGTGGCTGGGAAATGTATTCTTAATTGCGCTGAAACCTTGTTACACCCGCAGACTGGCAGGTCACAAATAACTAGCCAGCTGCTCTCTGGCTTGTTCGCACACGGGGAGACAGAAATAAAAGATGGATGCATGAGAAAATGTCTGAGCACAAAGGGAAAGGAGAATTTCAGGCTCACACCAGTGAGGCTGCAGGTGTTGTGAAGTCAGGCCTGAATGGGCAGGTGTGTGATTTGAACTTTTTTTTTTTTTTTTTAGCAAAAGAGAGTCCATGTTCAGGTCTTTCGTTTTAGATTTATCAACTATGGAGCATTGCAGCATATTGCTGTGGTCAAACACAACCGGAGGACGATTTTGTGAATTTTAAATGACCTTAAAATAATTGATTTTGTTGTACTTTTCCTGGGTAGAATGCTACACAGCTCTGGCCGGTTGATATTGCGGTATTAAACAAGTGAAAAGGCGTTTTCCTTCCACAATCATTAATGGGATATGTTTGACTTTAAGTAACGGCATACTTGGTTAGATTATACAAGCAAATTAGCTAAAGCGCAGCCATATTGGACGTCAATTTTAATTCTTGAAACAGATTCAAAATTGGATTGCCAAATCTCCAGCTCCAACCAGCTTTTCTATCCCTGCAGGGAAAAAAATATTCTCTTAGCATCATGCTACCACCACCGTGTTTCACATTGTACGTGTTTTAGCGATATGATGATGTTTGCTAGGCACTTACTTTCTGTCCTAGAGTGTGACGGGGTTCTATTATGACTTGGTCAAACATAAATGACAGGCCAAGGCCGGAGATCACTTTAGTGAATTTTATTAAGCTTTTCTTCAGGTGAACAAAGCAAAATGGTGCAGTACATGTACAAAGGACGTCCAAGGCAAGTTTAAAAGCAGACAAACAGCAGTACCTTAAATGCAAGCATCCGTCACCATCAGTGTGACTTCCCTGCTTTTAAAGCCACAGGCTCCGCCCACAAAAAGACCAACCCAGCAAAATAACAAAAAGACTAAGCAATTACGTCTAACTCAAATAAACTCTTAAAGTATACGAAATAAAATAATAATAATAATAATTAATAAGAGAAAAACAAAAACAAACTTGTAATCAAACATACAATAGATCTTTTTCACGACAACCGGAAGCTGCATCTGATAGGGCTGGGGTACTTCCTGTTTTATTGGCTGTATTTCAAGTACTCTAAGAAAAATGTTTCTCCTCCGGTCCTTTTCATCATCCTTACTTAATTTGCCAGCACTTTCTTTCACTGATGCGGAGGAAATCGCAGCGGCGAATTCGCCCAACAAACGTGTGAAAGGATCCAAGTTCTTCCACGAAGAATATATCCACAGCTAACAA